>VYZQ01018269.1:1835-37247 GCA_013400655.1 Mystacornis crossleyi
GGCAAAGACAAAGCTATTAGGGAGGATATATCCTAAACTGTTGCACACTGTCATTATAAACCAATCCAACTTTTGCTCTAAGCTTTTTTAAGGCAAGGGAATTAAAAGCAAAGTGGAAGGGGTGTATGAAGAATGTCGCTTACTCCTTTTTTAATCTACAGATTTCTAGCCTCCTAGTTGCTCTTGCTTTTCTTCCTTTGGAGCCATCCCTCACAACACACTGCTCCAGGTAGAGGTTTTCTATTTTCCTGTCCCAGTTGGAAAAATACACCATACCAAACACAAAATAAGAGGAAAATTAAGTCCTTCCAGAGCAGGAGGGAGCTATGGCAGGGTCATCAGCTCCCCTCTGGCAGTTCATGCTCAGGTGCTATCCCCTCACCTTGGACACCACTACAGATTTGGCTTGGAAATCCAAGGAAGCTGCAGTTCAGATCTGTATATTCAGCATCCTTTTGCTCTGGGCAAAGGAAGGACAAACCTTTTTCCTCAGCACTCCTCCTTCCAGCTGATGAAGCAGAACCAGCTGGCACTGCAAAAATCAGTGTTTTCACAACAAACACTGTGCTGTGACACATCACCTCAGCTAAGACAGTCACCACAGGAATACACACCTTGCTCTGGGCCACACACCTGGCAAATCCCTGCAAGCTCTGACCAGCCCTAGAGAGAGCACAGCTCCAGACTTGAGTTCACCAGCTGCTGCCTGGAACCAGCACATCAACTCCCCTAAAATATGCAGAAAAGCCATTAACTCTGCATTTCATAGCCACTGCCTGTCCTTGCAATCTCCACTCTCCCATCACTCCACGTCTGTGTTCCAGAACTTAACATGTTCCTGTTAAGTTTTATCCCCGCCAGCAACTAGTGAAGAGTTACATAGCTGCAGAAAGTTACAGTTCAATATCCATCCAAGGTGATCTCAAACTACAGCTCCAAGTGTTTCATACCCCACTGGCTTTAATAGGTTATTAATATTAAATGTAAAATCTTCAATTAAAAAATCATTAATTATTTTGGGCCTTTTGCAGCACTATCCAGTTTTTTTTTCTTGTAAAACCCTAAACTTCCTCCCAGCAGGCCAAAAGCCAAATCCATCTTTATCCTCATTGGAGTGGGGACAACAGCCCTAACTATCATTTGCTAATTAGCTGTAGGTTTGGGCTCAGCTCCATGTTTTACCAGGCTTCATTCCTGACTTCAGGCAGAGCTGCACCACAGTCCTGAGATCTCCAGGCTGGCTTGGAAAGGCAGGACGGGACTTCGGTGATAGCATGGCTGCTTCCCGCACTTGAACTGTGACTTCTGCGTGCTGAAGGGGAGTCAGCTGCCACTTAGTCAGCTCATCCCATGCTCCACACGCAGCACAGGTGGGTGTCTTTGCCCTCCTCAGCACCTCTTCCCTCATTTCTGAACCAGCAATCATAGCACTTCTTGGCCTGGCAGGTGTATTGCAGAATGAACAAGGACAAATTCCCACTTACTGCTTAAAGGAAAGAAAAAAATAACCCTGCTGCCTTTTAATATATGATTTTGCCAGTTTAAGATGATCTTGCTCTTGCAAGAGTAGGATCCACCTGACTGAGCACAGGATCCACTTCCCTACACAATTCCATCCTGAGCTCCTTGACACGCCTGCTGAAGACAGGCAAGTATCATACACAGCCCATGGAAACCAGGAAATCTTGGTGTTAATAGCACCGAACAGAGATGCACCTGACTCCCACCATCAGTGAATGTGCCTACACTCACCAAAACCCCGCAGGCACTTAGCTGGGATTTAGCCAACACACTCCATGGAGAGTAACAGCTCTTTTAATCCCAGTGTCCCAAACATACGTCAAATGTGTCACATCCCAAAAACGCCTTTTCCTTTCTTGAGTATGACAGGAGCTTTGGATGACCATTGCAGCTGCAGGTGGGATGGCAAGAGGGCCAAGTGTGATAACAGAAAGGAAACGAGCTGATGTCAGGTAAATAACATTAGCAAGTGAGCTGTGATTGTTTTCCCCTTATAATTTAATCCACTCAAAGTGCCAGTCTTCAATCCAGCAAAAATGTCACTGAAAATCACATTTCCTGCAGCCACCTACCACTGAAGGGGGACAAAGCTACAGAATTTTACCCAGATTTCCACTTTTACCCTGCTCCTCTTGTTTCTCTCCCATAGCTACTGTAGATGATCATCAGCAAATGAATAAAACATACTTCATGGGTGTTATAAGTACATATTATATTATTGGCTTTTTGCAAATATTAAAATGAATGCTATATGTATAATGTTAAAAACTTCACTGTATGAATATAGTTTCCTTTTAAATATAGTAGTATGATACGTGTTCCCTAGACTATAAGCATAAAATGTAGAATGCCTCTTTTACTCCTGTAAATTAACTCAGATAACCTCTCCCACATTCATGGAATTCTTTCATCTGGATAAAGATAATGGTGACAAACCCCAGAGGCAACATGACGAGTCACAGAGAGATTTATTTACAGAATGAAAACCTCCAAAAAGTAAACTATTCTGCCAGAGAAAGGGAGGGGGGGGTGGTGTCACACTAAGATAGTAAAAAAAAAAAAAAGTTTAAATCATGTATGAGGATTCATGAATATGTAACATGCTGGTACATTTAAAGAAATGCTTTTCTGAGCTAAGGTGTGCCTCTGGCAGCGTGCCAAGCACCCGGCCGTATGTAACTTTTGCTTTCCTGTCTCCTAATTGTCCTTTATTAAACTTTTTAAAATTTCCAACAGAGGATCGGACCTCGTTTTTCACAATGGGAATGGAACAACATGTGCCAGCTTTGCTGCTGGCATTCTGTCCACATGACTAGCACTCCCCTTTGCTAACCCTTCTTCCCACTTGTGCTGTTAACCCTCCACTCACAGACAAAAGGAAAACAAAGTAAACCTTGGGTACTTCATCCTCCTCAATGACATCAAAAAATGGCCTGGGATGAGGAGACAGGTGGAGTTATATTTCCAGACAAAGTAAGAGGATCAGATATTTTAAAATAACAGGTCTCCTAGAACCGAAAGATTTTTAGAAGCAAGAAAAATGAAATAATTTGAAACTATAAAAAGGAAATGCCCAGTTATATAGAAAGTAGATTTTGTACCTCCCTGTTCCAAGGCGAAGTGCTTAGAGAGCTTCAAAAACTCCTCTGATGATCCATGCAAAGGGTAAGATCACTGACAGCTTCACAGACTGCATACAAACACCTCAAAATCACTGTGTGAGCCACTCAGACTTCCCTCAGCTCGGCTTTTCTGTATTCATCTGCCAAGAAGGTGGGAGACAGGGACTGCTTGCATGACCTGAAGCATTTATTATTCAATATTATTCCATATTTTCATGTTCTTCAGTAAGATGCCTGACCTCCAGGTTACCCCACAGGGGTGGCAGGGAATGACGACAGGAATATAAAATGAAAAAATACTAATGTTTGCATAATTTGGCCCCTGGATGAAATCTCAGAGTGAAATCAGAGGATCTAAAGATTATTAAGAGAGTCTGCCCTGTTTTTTAGGTTATATTTCACCCTTTGGCCATCTCACTTGGCTGCAGAATAAATATCACCTGCTGTGGCAATAACAAATACAGTTTGCTGGGGCTGAAGTTCCTGGTGCACTGCTTGATTTGCCTTGAACACTTCCAGAAAAGGAGTTAGAATGCCTGCAAAAGAAATCGTCATTTACTGCACCATTTGAAGGCTAGCAGAGAAACCCTCAAACAACAAGCAGCTAACGACTGGGTAAATGCCAGATTTCACTGAGTTGTGCCAAGGATGTATTTGGCCATGTATTTTTTGTTTGTGCATCCCCCATGAAGTTGAATCATCAGGCAAATTCTGCTCCATCAGAGCCTAAGCCAGTACATGCTTAAATCAATGGGAGGCAATCTTGATTTCCAAGGGAGGAATGGGAATCTGAATCACTTTATTATCAACTCAGACTCACTTTTTTTCTTGTTCTCACAGCAAAATCTACTGCTCAAGTGTCTTTAACCAGTCCCTCTTACCATCAGTAACAGAGACCATTAATCCAGCAAGTGGCCAAGCACCACCCACAAGCTTTTAAAGCCCCGGGGAAGGCTTAGAGCAACTCTGGGAAGCATCCAATACCATACTGGACTGATACGTGGAATAGCTATTTCAAGCTCTTTTCCCCATTTGTTACCATCCCGGATAAAAAGGCATTAACTAATTATTTTAATTGCACTTTTTGTAGTATTTCTCGTGGGACCTGGACTGCAGCTGCCTCAGCGTGATCCCATCTGGCTGGGGGATGGGATGCTATTATAAAATGTGTTTTCTCCAGAGTGAATGGGGCTTTTTTGCTGCAGCTGACTGTATCGAGGTGGGGGAGCTATTGGAACAGGTGTGTGGCACAGAAATGCTCCCTGGTTTGGAATTTTCTAATAGACTCCAGCAGGAAAATTCTACCAGCTCCACAGGAGCAAACCCAGCCGAACTCCAAACCCCCCCTTTTTGGTGGGGAGGAAAGCACACAGCAATTACTTTTAAAAGAACAAACACCTTTGTGGGACTGATGCCTTGAAAAGGTATTTATGTGATTTTTTTTTTTCTACCAGAATTTTCTTAGTTTCTGAGGGCAAAACGTTGCAACGGTTTGGAAGAGTCATGATTTCACAGGCAATGAATTATCTGCAACAAGTTTCAGATCACTTATGGAAAAATACGCTGTTAGGAATGGAGTGAAGGAAAACACCCCCACAGAAACCTGATTAATCAAGTACAATTGGCAGCAAGCACAAAAGACTGTGTCTCTTTAGGAGACGTTTTTTAGTGCAGATGAGTTTCTGCTCCCCTCCAAGTGATGTTGTCCTGTTTTCCCTGCTCCCATTCCTGTTTCAGGCCTGGTGGAACTGTTGCTGTCTCAAACCCCACACTCATTTTGCTTGGGCTCCAGTCTTTTACAGATGCTTGGTGAGAGGTAAGAGAGGAAGATAACTGGGATTTCCATTCGTTCCAACCAGGCTATCACTGCTAAAAAATCTGGGTTTCCTCCTGAAAATCCTGCTCAGGTTAAAGATGGGTTACATCAGTATCAGAGGCACTGAAGCAGGGGTAAGACATTTCCAGGAGCTGGTCAGATCCTGTTTTGCAAAGGTTCCATGGCATCATCCTCTTCTAAACCTGCTACTGGGAACCTCTTTGTTCAGGGTGGACTAGGGGGTGGCGTTTCCCCCCATCACAGTCAGAATGTGATAACCAGAAATGGACATCACTCCTCCGTGTCTGATGTTAGGGAGTTAACTTTCCCCCCTTTGTTATTTTAGTTCATTTTCTGAAAATAACAGATGTGCCCAGAGACCAGAAGAGGAGCTTTGGGAAATATTCCTTTTTTTTTTCGCTAAACAAATTCTGACAAGTCTAACATCCAAAGTACAGCATCTCCCTTCCAGTCTGTGACCTTTGCCTCCCAGCTTGGGGAGGTTGTCAAAGGCCTCTCCTCCTCCCCTCATAATTTCTGCATCTCCAGCCTGGTCTATGCACTTGCTTTCAAGTTACCCTGGGGTAAAACAGCATCTCCTGACTCTGGAAGAGACTAAATTATATTGTCATATTTTACTTTAGGTGCAGATGGGGTTTTCTTTGATTCTCCTACATCTGCACAGTTGCTTAATGAAAGTGCAGCATCTGGTCTAACAGGTCCTAATTAAAAATAATAATTAAAAAAAATACCACTTTCTCAAACAGTTCCAACTAGCTGTTCCAGACTACATTATTTTATGGAAAAGTTCATGGTGTGCCAGGGCAGAATGGCTTTTTAAGAAAGGAAACATGAAGCTGCATCATTACAAGCACTACAATCTGTCTTAAGCTGGAATATCAATGGAAAAATCAAACCTGTCCTGCTCTCAGCCACCTGTGTTTGTTGTTGCACTGCTCCTCATCCTGTACATTAGTGTTTGCATGGGGTTTCCATGATTAACTAAGAGGCAATCCAGTTTATAGTAAACCCAGCAGGAAAATAATTTCAAAAGTTAGTTTTCAAATGGATTGGTTTCCCAACATACAAACAGACCCCCCAAAAATGGAGAAGGATGCTACACTGGAATTTGGAGATGAAGGGGTGAAAAGGCTGGACGCTTTTGGCAGTGGTGCTGCTTCCTGTCAGCTCAAAGTGTTTGCAAAGTGATGGCCTGAAAAACTGACTTGTGGCATTCTCAGGCAGGCCCCACTGAAATCTTCGGACTGCATCGCATCACATCTCTCTATTTTTGCACACCACAGGCTGGCTCTCCAACAAAGCCAGTCCAGTTCAAGTAGGCAGGAGGATAAAGAAGTGTCACACAAGTGTTCAGGACAGAAAGCCCAAAAGCCACGTAGAGCTGGAGGATTTTAAGCACAGGAGAGCCGCTGCCTCACCGTGTCCCCTCGGGAGAGGCGAGTGGGGAGGGAGGTGCGGGGGCTGTGCTGGGCTGGAGGTTGTGTAACAGAGCTGGATGTTGTGTAGCTGCTCATGGGCAATTATGTACAAAGTCACAACAGCGATGCTGGAAAGCTCGAGGCATCTTCACCAGATTTTGCTGGCCATTAATCCAGCAGAAGGCTGCTAATGGCATCTGATCGCTTTCTTTGTGCTACTGCTATTTAAGGCCACTCTGAAGGACACAAACTCTTCCCTATTACACAATGTGAGATTCAGGCGAAATGATGGCTCTGGGTTTCAGAGGATGAGTTCTCAAAATGACAATAAGCTAATGAGATGTGAACTTTATTTTTTAAGTCTTCACCCATGAATTGGGAAGGAAACAACTCCTGAAAAGCAAGGATCTCTGATCATAAATGAAATATCATCTAGTTAGAGGGGTCAAAGAATTCATCCATGACATTCCATTACGAAAAACGTTTAGAACAACACTGTGGTTATGAACCACTGCAAAGCTCTATTGCACTGCAGCTCCTGTGTGTCCACCTAGCATCCCTGCCCATGGAAAAGTGCACAGCATCGCCTGGGAAGTCCAGGGCATGCCAGTGTGCAGCAGAGATTTTTAATATGGGTCAAAAAGAGATGTGCCAGCAAAGGAAAACAGGCAGCCAGAGCTGTCCTTCACTTCATCCATGCAAAGTGAAGCATCCTGAAGCAGGCCCAGGGGAGGGTGACACAGGTGATGAAGGGACTGGAGCATCTCCCTGATGCAGAGAGGCTGAGGGAGTTGGGGCTCCTCAGCCTGGAGAGGAGCCCCAGCTGAGAGGGGCTCTCAGCCCTGGGTGTCCCTGGCTGCAGGGAGGGCTCCGAGCAGGGCCCGGGCTCTGCTCTGGGGGCCCAGCAGTGGCACCAGAACAACAGGCAGGGACTGAGCCCAGGAACTCCCCCTGCACAGGAATTCCCTGGGCAGTGACAGAGAGGGTGTGGAGCCTCCCTTTCTGGGGATATTTCAGTCCCTTCTGGACACACCCCTGTGCCCTGTGCTCTGGGATGGCCCTTCTGGAGCAGGAAGGTGGCACCAGATGTGACCCTCCCTGGTCCCTTCCAACCTTATCGGGTCTGGGATTCTGGGATCCTGTGAAAGAGAGAACCAGACCCGTCAGGTCCAGCTGGGCAAACTTTCAACATCCAGAATCGGTATCAAGCTACGAGGCTTTCAGCCCATCTTTAGGGTGAAGGACCTTTAGTGTGGTTATGCAATGGCCAATCCTGGCTGTGACAAGTTATCATGATTTGTTCCCTCCCAGCAAATATAAGACACATAATTCATTGTCTGACTCAGAAAGGGCTCACACAATAACCCACAGCCACTGACTGTGAGTATTGCCCAAGTGCTGGCCTCACATCAAGGGGCAACAGATCTTTCTGAGACTCTGGACAGTCATCTATTATAAGCAAAAGCAGAGCCCAGCAGTTGAGAGATGCAAGGACTCTACTTATCTTGACACTCAGGCGACTCCTTCCAGCCTCAAGGAAAGAGATCACCTGATTCAGGAAGGATGGTGAGCATCATTTTAGTTAGCAAAGAGATGTAGCTTGCCTGTACCTAGTGATGTCAAAATTGTGTCACTCAGCAAGTGTCCCACTGCCTGCCTTCCTGCCTGTCCCCAGGAGGGACTAAGCCAGAAGCCCAGCATGATCCCTCCTGCCCTGCATAAGGAAAACTCAGGGGAAGAAGCTGGAAGAGGGCAGGAGGGTACCTGGGAGTCAGAGGCACAACAATGAACCAGCCAGACTGAAAAATCTCCCATCCTCTGGAACTGTTCCAACACAGGACAAGGCTAGGAATAATGACTCAGCCCTGTTTGGATCTCTTAAAAACACACTGAAAACACATTCTAAGTCACCTATAAAGTGATGGGGTTTATACAGGCTAGTGAATATCTAGAGAGAAATCTAACCAGCTTGCACAGCAAGCAAGTCAAATGCAGTTTTGGCTTGCAGTCAAAAGAAGAACAAATGATGTACCAAATCCTACCTTCACAAGTACACAGGACAGCAGTGTGGTTGAGAGCAGAATTTGATTGGAAAAAAGGAGTGAACTGGCCATTTCAATCCCTGCTGTGAGCATTCCTGATTAACGCCAGCTGATAGTTTTAGAATAGTAGGTCCGAGGATTAAAGTATTAGTAGGCTGAAAACACTGCGTCACATCTCTAAAATTACTTCTCTGTGTATCATTTAATACTCGACATTCTCTTAGCTTCAATCCTTAGGCTGTCATTCACTAATGAGAACCTCCACCTCAAATCCAGTTAGTATTTAGGGTTACCCGCTCATTCTCAAAGGCTTCTATAAGAGATTTTGACTCCAACTCTGTTTCATCACATTTTTTCATTTGTGCTCTTCAAATCCCACCTTAATGGTTTCCCTGAGAACCAATGGAATGTCCCATATGTAGATTAAGGAAAACTACAAGCCCTATTTTTTTATTAAGAACCGCTAGATCTTAGTGCAAAATAGTAATGCAGTGTCCATTCATCGGAATATCTAAACTGCAAATAATACATTAAACTATCAGACTACCTTCTGACAAAAAAAAAAATTGCATTGAAAAGAAAATTACTCAGATCCTAAAGTTCACAATCCCCAGGCACCAGACTGCTTTACCTGTCTCTGCTTTGTTTATTGCAAATAACAGGAACTAAGTTTTCTGAATGTCACATTATACAGAAAGATTAAAAAAAAAAAGCATATTGTACCAAAAGTGGCAAATAAAAAATCTGATTAATCCTCTATCTTCATATCATTATTATATATACATCTAATTAAGGATATATCCTCTGCTATTTCTGAACTGAAATTTATAAAAAATTAAGTCGAGCTTGAAATGTGCCCTGGGCCCCTTCAGAACATGAGTGTGGTGCATAAAAGCCAGAATTCTTCTGATGGAATGTTAGCTCTCTCAGTGATAGATCTATAGAAAAGCTGCTCAGAAGTCACATGCTATAAACAACAGAGGAGAACAGGCATCTCTGGAAAAGTTTCATTGCTTTTTAAGGCAGCTAGTCAGGTAAATCAGCCCTTGGGTGTGCTCCTCTCCCCCACTGACTACAGAAAGTGCTTAAATGACCAGTTTAGATATGGACAACAGGTCAAAGGAGGGGATTCTGCCCCTCTGCTCTGCTCTGCTCAGGTGAGACCCCACCTGCAGAGCTGCCCCAGCCCTGGGCTCCAACAGCACAAGGACCTGGAGCTGCTGGAGCCAGTCCAGAGGAGGCCACGGAGCTGCTCCAGGGCTGGAGCCCCTCTGCTCTGCAGCCAGCCTGGGAGAGCTGGGGGTGCTCACCTGCACAAGAGAAGGCTCCAGGGAGAGCTCAGAGCCCCTGGCAGGGCCTCAAGGGGGCTGATGAAAAAGATGGAGAGCAACTTTTACAAGGACAGATAGTGACAGGACAAGGGGAATGGTTTTAAACTAAAAAAGGAGTGATTTAGATGTTAGGAGGATATTCTATTTTACTTCGTTTTAATCTCATTTAGTTGTTGTAAAGAAGCTAGAGCTCTCAACTCATCACAGAATCCCAGAATGGTTTGAATGGGAAGGGAACTTAAAACTCATCTACTCCCACCCCCTGCCATCGGCAGGGACACCTCACACTATCCCAGGTAGCTCCAAGCCCCATCCAACCTGGCCTTGGACACTGCCAGGGATCCAGGGGCAGCCACAGCTGCTCTGGGCACCCTGTGCCAGGGCCTGCCCACCCTCACAGACAGCAATTCCTTCCTAACATCCTACCTGAATCCACCCCTGCTGTGGGCAGGGACAGTCTGTTGAAGGCAGGAACTTCTGGTGATCTTCTATTCCTACTCAGTGCCATTTGGAGAAGGCCCACCCTGGAACTGTGGCAGTTTGCTCAGAGCCTTCTCCAGTGAAGGTCCGAGTACCTCCAAGGAAATTCCACAGTTCTTCCCAGCAGCCTCTTGTAATGTTGAATGAATGCTCCCAGGTGTCAACTTAGTAAATTTGTCTTGAAATTCCACAAAACTTCAGTAATTTGTTTCAGGATGGACTTTCTTTCCTTTCTATCTATGTAGTGCTGTCAAAAATTAATGAACACTGAAAAAAATGTTTTGAAAAAAATAGTTTGATTTGTGGTCCAGAAAATCTGGTGAGCTTTGTGGTCTGGGACCACAACCAATTTGCCTTCAACCCTAAGTAAAACATTTTTTTTTTGGTCAGGTAATGAAAATTGTTGCAGATGAGATTCATTTACCTAACTTACAATACCTCTCATTCTTTTCCAGGCCTCAAGAGATATCAAAAGCTTAAGTGAAAAGCAGTAGGAGCCATGTCACTTGTGCTGAGCTCAATCTCTTTTTTCAAATAGCAACAATTCTGGGGGGTTTTTTTGGTGATTTTAATTCCAGAGCCTAGGCCCACAGAAGCTGTGAATTACGCCAGCATTTAACACAGCAGTGTTTTTTGGTTTCATCATTAATAAAACCTTCCTGCCCAACAGATCTACTGAGCTGTGAAGGGGACAGGCATCTACACTGCTTTGAATCTGCTCTTTGAAACTGATACTTTTCTTATCAGCTGCCTGGCTGGGAAGTGTATCACTTTCACCTGCCAGTCTAGGAAGCTGCCCATGCTGAGAAAATTCCACCAGCTCTTACCTTATTTCCAAAATTTAGTTATCATTGAACTTGAAGTTCTCTGTCCATATGTGGTTACCTTTACATCACTAAGTACAAATATATACATCCACTAAAACTGAATGATATTTTTCTGTTCTGAACAGAATGTTGCACGTTTGAAATGTCACAAATTACATGACTTTAGCAAGGATGGATTATTGATAGATAAAATTACTAGGACACTGAAAAATGTATCGGAATTGAAAACTTGGAAGTAATAGAATGTTGGAATTAACTGTAAAATGAGTATTAGTGAAAAATAAGAAAGCTCTTTAAAAGACAGCAGTTGATAGTTTGGGAGCTACAAAATATTGACAGCTTGCCAGGATCACATGGAACATACAGTCCCTCCAACAAAGATGATCACACATAATTTTTACTTGCAAAATCACTTACAGGCTATTGACAAGAGCAGCAGCAAAACAGAGCTGATAACTGAGCACACAGTTCTCACATTGCCAGGAAAAACAGGCCAACAGCTATTTCCTTCTCAGATCTCAAGCTGGGATATATATAACTGAGTTCACACACCAGAAATGCTCATCTGCCCAGTATTAGAGGTCCAAAAAGTGGCATTTTGCTGAAACCACACGAGTAGCTAAGACCACCAAAAATATTATCAGAGTTTCAACTTGTCACACCAGAACTTCAGACTTTAAAGGTCTAAGACATTAGTGTGAGATTTCAGTTTAGAAGTTCTACTTCTCTTCCAGTTCTTAGAAAAGAGAGCTGGAAGCTCCTCAGTGGCTTCACATCCTTGCTGGTAAGACCCAGAGAGACTCAGTGAGATTATTCGTGAGGTGGGGGTTTTGTACTAATTAAAGCTAATTTTCCTAACAGGGATTGCAGTGATAGTTATAATCAATAAATTTATATATTTTACAGCATTTCTTAATACCCAAATAGCAGGAATCACATTCTTGAGAGTTTTGTAAGGCAAATGCACCCAATGTCTTTGGAAAATAATTGGGAAGTTAATAAATGAACACCAGGAGTTAGAACCGATGATGACGTGCAAATGCAATAAAAACTAATTTTCTTGTTCTGTGACTCTGAATCCCATTACAGCAATTCACCTGTCCTGCATCACCTCCTCTGGCTCACTCTTTCCCAGAAATGAACTATTGATTACACCTCTAGTCTGTTATTTTCAGTGACCTGGCAAGCCTCCCACACACCAATTTAAAAAATAGTTTCCAAGTAAAAGCTGTTCTGAAGAGGAGATAGACGTAAATTCATCAAACTCAACAAAAACAAGGAGTTATTCTAATTCAATCCTATAACAATATAGTCTATAGAACCAAAGTTCTACACAGTTAGACTTGAGCTATCTGGAAACTTTGCAACAACTTGAGCTAGTCCCTCTCTTCATGCGTGGCTCCCCAGAGTGTCCCAACAAGGGTCATAGAATGAACAGTTGATTTATGTAATGAGACAGGCTGTTTTCCATTTTTCCAAGTTTTTTTTTCCCATGTAAATCCTGGAGTTCTGAGGATCCTGGATGCATCTACTTCAAAGCATTCACTGTGGTCAGTGATAGATCGGTAGCTATCACACAGCCTTTTAATGAAAATTCCCTGGATGTTGGGAAACCTGGTATTTTCAAAGTGCCTCCATATTCTGTGAGGGAAGATGCTATATAAATGCAAATACTGACTATTCCCATTTTATCACTTTTCCTGACAAGAGAACACCTCTGGTTTTCAATACTTAGAGAAACACTTATGCCTGAAATACAGAACTCCTAAAACAGGACTCCTAAAAATAAGTTAATATTAAAGTAAACATAATAACAGCCAAGAATAAAATCACTCTGCAAAAGCAGAGATTTAGATTTGGAGGAAACCAAAAGAGGTGGTCAAAAATCCCCATAGTCCTCAAACAGCTTAATTCAAAATAGTTGCAGTTTTTCAAAACCACAATTCATACACGTATCGATATGCCCTAGAAATATTAGAATTATTCTAGAAACAGGTTTAGATGCTTCTGTAAGTTGATCCTAAACCAAGCTTATTTGGGCTCTGTCTAAAAGTTGGATCATACTTGAGCAAAAAATCGACTTGTTTGGTTACTGTTAATTGAAAACACTACGCGTCAAATCCTTCAATCTGATTTACCTGTGGAAAAGTCTTTTTAGAATGGAGCTATGTGCATAACCCTCCCGGCCAAACAGTGCTGAGCACAGGGCCAGTGGGGGGCTGGGGAGTCATTTTGTTTTTCAAAACATCAAAACAAAGCTGTAATAGGCCGTGGGTGCTGCATCATCCCTCTGGAGTGCAATTAATTGCAATTACTGCAGCCTGTGTTTGTGGCTTCTGATTCCTGCAGGAATAGCTGAGTATTCTCTTTTTGCCCATGAAACAAACTGCATCTTCTCTGTTGTGTTTAATCTGATCTGGCCCTTGCCCAATTTTTTTTTTTTTTTAATCTTGGCTTTTATCTTTTTTTCTCTTTCATGATGCCTCTGCACCCTTGAAAACCTGGCATGCAATTAGAGCGTGTAATGCCAGAGAGGTGCAGTGCTGCTATCAGCCTCCCCTGCACCGGATGGAAAGATTCATTACTGCAATCTCTCAGCAAAGTGGCGGAAAGTGGATAATAGATCCTACAGAAGAGATTTACTTGGAACCAGAGAACAATACCTTAAATCTCTTTCTTCAAGGTCAGAGCCAGTGTCACATTGGTGGGGTCAAGTGCAAAATACAGGTTCCTTTTCCTCCCCTGCCCACCCCACACGGGATCATCTGTCCTGCTATTTGGTTTGATGGGGTCCTTCGTGACCTGCAGCCTCAGCAAACACCCTGAGCACTCATCCCCGAAAACTCATGCTCAAATGAACATTCCTTTGATTAACTGGGCAGCATCTGCACAGTGCTCAAATTCTATTTAGGTAGCACAGGAGAAAACACCCTGCAACCCCACAGAAGTCACGTTGAGGCAAATCATCTCTGAGTCAGATTAAATAGGACTTAATTTGACTTCTGATTTGTTTACACTTCATCACACAGCCAGTCTCCATTATGATCCCTCTTTATTTCCTACTTCTACAACTTCACACCATTCTCTTAACATATGAAACCATTATTAGAATTATTTAAGTACTCCAAGGTTTTTTGGCAATTCTGTTACCTGCAGCTGTTAACAGCTTGCTGGCACATCTAAACGAAGCAATCTAAAGTCCACGTGAAGTTCTGCAGATAACTGCAAGAGATCTTTAGCTTTCAATCCCCCCTCCCATAGCAGGCATGCATCTTGCAGATGTGCCATGCCTGCCTCTGAACTCCCACTTCCTGACATAACAAAGATATTTTACTTAAAAGAGAAAAATTACCATTTGAAAAAACCTAATCCCTTTGTGTTTGGAGTTGACTCACAGTTTTTAATCAAGCTTTCAGATTAATGCAGATCACTGTGCAGCCAGGTTTCCTGTAAAGGCTTGCAGGAATGGATCGGAAACGTGCTGAGGAGAGAACAGCACATATCCTCTGCAAGAAATCCAGACCAGGAGAGCAGCAGCAACCAGGCGTTTTGTAATCAAATTGCCCCTTATTTTACTGTGATTACTTATTTACCTTCTACACATGCTGTGGCTGCCCTCCTGTTTTGGCAGGGTGCCCCTTTCTCTGTGTTTCTCCTTCACTGCCACTCATGGACTCCTGCTTCTCTCGCTCTTTGAATCACGGGCTGTCCCCCTCTTTCAGCTCCCCGCATCGTCAAGCCAGATCCAGCCTTCACCTCTGCATCACAGGCAGCTTCCACCAATGCTGGATTTCAATTTCCTCCTGATGTCAAGTTTCAGCCCAGCCCACGGCTCTTGCATCATGAGCTGGAAAAACCTCCTATGCTCCAGACTTTGCAAGGGATGTCTGCAGGAAAGCAGCAGTTTTATTCCCTCTGTACTTTATGCCCCATTTCTTTTGCAGATTTTCTGACTTATGTGACAAGAAACAGCTGTTTGTTCTTGGGGAAGCCTCTTTCTTGAGCTAAATCATTGCCTTTCCTTGAAACAGATCTTTCAGTTACTCTAGCGGCACTAAAATCCCCTGGAGTCAAGAAAACTTCTCTAAGGAACATTTCTAGCGGCACTGAAATCCCCTGGAGTCAAGAAAACTTCTCTACGGAACACTTCTTCTATCAGATTTTGCTCTTATATCCATAAGAAACATTTAGACCATTTTTAAAAGGGGATTATTTCTCTTCAAACAACATGATTCTAAATCTAAAATTTTAAATACATGCAACTTTTTAGGGTTATGAGTGCTAATTAAAAAAAAAAAAAAAAGAGTGGTGATGGTGGTGGAAGACCTATTACCTGCATAATTTTCAGTTAAATACTGAATCTGTCGGGTAACCCTGCAAACTGACTCATGAGCAACTTGATTCAAACACTGACCTGTTTGGGGCCACTCATATGAGTATGGTGGCAGCTCAAAACAGGTTAAATTTTCAGAATCTGGGGTATTAGCTTAATATCTGATTGAGGCCAGGGCTGACTGCTGCTGTTTGTTTAACACACTGCAGAAAGCAGCTTTCTGCTCCTGCGAAAAGCCCCGGGCATGGATCTCCAGTGAGGCTGAGCACTCGCAGCAGATTGCTGATGACTTCTGGAGAAATGTCCCTGCCTTATCAACTCTACATCACATTTTGCACCGCAAATCACGTTTGAAGTTTTAAAGCTGGATAAATGTGTGAGCTTGATTACAGACACTCATGCAGATAAAATAGCGGACAAGATGTTACTTTGCAGGACTACCGCATTTCTCATACAATTACGTGCCAGATCTCTGAAATTCTGTACCAGATCTTTGCAATTCTGTAATAATTCAGCAGTTTACCTGACTTAGAAAGCAGTTAGAGAATGCCTTCCCCAAGCTCTGAACAACTCGCTCTGTTTAAAACAAACCACCACTAAATCTGGACTCTAACTCAGTGAAATAAATGGCTGTACCACATTCCAGCTTTCAGAACTCCCTAACCAGATATAACTGCAGATTCCCTGGGAGATATGGGAATGGGAGGGATATAACTTTGTTTCCTCACACAGAAATGGCAGTAAAAAGAAAGGGAGAAAAATGTTTTCATCTGATCCTGGGGATCAAGGAGAAATGGCAAGTTCAGACTGAGTTTCTCAGGAGGGACAACTCACAGAGAGTTTTATCTCAAGGAAACGGAGCAGATCAAAAGGCATTGATTTCAGAAACGCTGTAAACGTGCACGCACAGGCTGCTGAAGAGAGCAGGGAGAAGGGGAGGTCCTACTGCTTCCAAGGGATATTGTTATCAATACATCAGCATCCACTGTCACCTTTAGAAAACCTTGCTGCCTTCTTTAGCTCTGGTTGTGGAACAGCACTCTGACCCCAGAGGAAAAACATTAAAACACAAAATACAATAAACACTCAGTGCACGGAGGGTGCTAGTAGAGCACACACTTGCTGGGAAAACAAGATGATGCTGCCACTTTGCTACTAATGTCACAAATGACATTCTCATAGACACTGCCAGCTCTGCCCTGCTCAGCATTTGAGAAATAAAAGCAAGCTTCCTGTCAAGAACACAGCAATGATGACGATGATGAAACCCAAATCCTTCAACCAGCATATAGAGGCACAACTGCAGCAGGGCAGGTAAGCAATCTGATGGATGGTCCATGTGCTCCACTAACAAGGAATGATACTCACAAGTCACTGCCTGGAAGCACAGCTCGGATTGCAATTGATGAAATAATCTGCAGTGTTTGCTTTGCATCCACTGTGTGTGAATTTGAGTTAGTTTGCATTACGCTGTGTTTTCATCCTGTGAGGACAACAGGCATGAAGGAGATAAGGTAAGAGAAGTAAGAGAAGAAGAGAGATGGAGGCACAGCTAGATTTTAGGAGCATGGTGAACAACTCAGTATTTCAGGCCTGTCACAGCCATTCTCCGACCACACTGCAAAGCTGTCAGCTTACAGCCTTGCCCAAAAGTGCATCCACAATTTCCTTTCAGCCCTGCTGCCAAACACACCTTGAGGCTGCTAAATGTTTGGGCACCACAGGGCAGAAACCTAGTGTAGAAATACCTTCAGTGCAGGGAACTTTGTGAGAAGTTCATTTTGCTCCAAGCAATTTTCTGCAGGTAGAAATCACAGAGAGCAATAGCCTAATAGGGTTTTTTAAAAGTACTGGACAATGGAAATACCCACTGTTACATTAGCGATAGAAGCTCTAGAGATAATAATGTGATGTTTTTGGAGAGATACAACCCCCTCCATCTTCAGAACAGAAGCCAGTCATTAAACTGCTTATGATTACAGAGGAACTTCCCCACATGAGTTTCTTATTTCAAAACTGCCACCTGCCCAAGATTTATGCCTTTTTTCCTCAGAAGCCACAAGCAGCAGCCTTCCTCAGAAACTGTGCTGTGCACTGAGCTGATACTGAGGTATGAGACTGAAACAAACACAACTGCTTCTGCTTTTTGCCATAATCTCTGATTACACACGTGTCCAAAGCATTTCACCACATGCCACAGAAATTAAGTCCCTGGGGATAAAGAAGCTCTCTGCATTCCTAGGCATGCCTGGCCAAGCAGAAGGGAGCAGGACGACAGGTGCTCTGGTTGTGCTAAAACTTCAGCAGCATCATGGCCTGAGGAATGTACTGAGAGACTCGAACAATAAACAATAAATTCTGAAATGCAATACTTCCTAAGCAATTGACTCCAAGGCTAGGAAGGAAGCCCTGAGACCAAGCCAACTGCAGGTCAGTGTTATTGCAGGGGCACAAAAGCTGCCTGAAGACCAGCGTTGTTTTCTTTCAAGATGAGGAGAGATTCCTTCTCCAGGAATTTCAGCCTCCTAGAGTCTCCATTACGGCTGTTGAAATCCAAGCCTCTGCAAACTATTCAACATTATAAAAGTGGTTCGAACAACTACCGAGAAAAACTTTCACACTTTTTCTCTTTTTCTTCTGTTTTTTTTTTTTTTCCTGAAGTGGGACCTGATCTTACAGGTAGTTTTGAAGATGGAGGAGCACACTATTCCCAGGCACCAACAGAAGAGTTGAATGCACATTAGAACAATCATATCTGCCAGAGAAGACAAGAGAAGGAAAATTCACAGTCAGAACTGGAACATTATTGCACCATATGCTTTCCAACAGCCAAGCACAACAGGGGCCCTGCACAATCCTTGCCTTACTGCACCCTGTTGTATTTCCACCTGGAAAGACATATGGCAGTGCCTAGGAGAGAAAATGTTCCTTTTTCTTTCTTTTTTTTCCCCCTAATGTTAATGTTATTTCCCAGCTTTAAAGGAACATTTGATTATGAAACATGCTCAGGCCAAGGATGAAAAAAGTGTTCCTGTCTATTCCCACTAATGATAAAAACAGCTCCATTGACCTGTTGGTGTTATGACCGAATGAAAATTTGAAGGAATGGCTTGGATGCTACTTTGTCTCATGCCTCACGGACAAAACTGCCTGCTCTGCAGAAACCTGGTGCCTCACAGGTATGGCAAGGACACTTAAAAATGTCTTGGGAGAGTGACCTTATAAAAATCATCCTTCTGCTTATGAAATGAAAAACACTGCTTTGTAAAGAACTGATCATTAGCAAACATTCAGCACCACAAGAGTCGCTTTTACCCCTTATTACAGATGGTCTTAAAATGCCATTTTTCACTGAGAGCACATTCAACATTACAGTAACATGCTCAAGACTGCTGCTGGGTGAGGGAAGTACTAGTTATGTTAAAAGATGTAAGAATAAGTGACTACACAAAAAGCTCTTATAACTACCCTATTATCATGCAGGTAAGCAGAAATATTTTAACAGTGGTGTTATTGTAGCAGTAATTCTTTTCACCTCCTTTCACAGTAGCTCTGAGAGAGGGATGTTGATTACTTCTGCTAGAAGAGAGTTATATTTGAAAAAAAAAAAAACTGCATAAAGTTGATTATTACAAGTCTCACCACCCCATACCACAACTGGGTATGAGAGGAATATGGTGAAACTTTGTGTTTGCTTCACCAGTGTGGATTAATATAATTGTGGAGAGTTGTTCCACTCCCTTTAGTGAGGGTACCCTTCCTCTGGCTACCCTAAACTGTAGCTTAGCCCCAGACATCCACTGCCTCAAAGGGACATATCTGCCTTAACAGGCTGTGACCAGAGATTGCCCCAGGCAGCTGATCCAGCTGGGTTTTGAAGTGACAACTCTTCCATCACAGCACACATGAAGTGCTCACAGTGGGTTTACCACTGGGTCACGTTAATCATTCAGGTTGGAAAAGACCTCCAAGACCACGGAGTCCAAGCTGTGACCAGTCCCCACCTTGTCACCAGCCCAGAGCGCTGAGTGCCACATCCAGGCCTTCCTTGGATACATCCAGGGGATACTCAACCACTGCCCTGGGCAGCCCCTTCCAAAGCTTGACAATCCTTTCCATGGAGAAATACCTCCTGATATCCAGCCTGGCCCTACCCTGGCCCAGCCTGAGGCCGTTCCCTCTGCTCCTGTCCCTGTTCCCTGGGAGCAGAGCCCGACCCCCCCGGCTGCCCCCTCCTGTCAGGGACTTGTGCAGAGCCACAAGGGCCCCCCTGAGCCTCCTTTGCTCCAGCCTGAGCCCCTTTCCCAGCTCCCTCAGCCGCTCCTGGGGCTCCAGCCCCTTCCCAGCTCCGTTCCCTGCCCTGGACACACTCCAGCCCCTCAATGCCTTCCGTGAACTGAGGGAACGTGGCTGCCGGGCCTAGCTCATGCTGGGAGCTTTCAGTCTTAATCTGTTCATTTCCTGAGTAATAAAGATTCACAGATTCCTTGGATACTTCAAGCCCTGTGCACCAGGGTTCACCTGTGACTGCTCATTCCTGGTGGAGCATCCTGGACGCCTGCTGACCCCTGCGTGGGCCTTGCTCAGGACAGGCTCCTTGCGTGGCCACTTTGGCCCACGCTGCTCCTTTCAATCAACCACAGAACACGTCCTGCTCCCAGATGAACAGATGTGACCTCGCCACTGCAATTTGGCTGATGTTCTCAATAAACCAAACTTACCACAAGGATGAGTAGTAGCCCTTACTTAAGTCACTGTAGAAAATCTGCCTGTGTCCTTCCTGAAGCAGAAAAACACTTAATTCCCGGTGCTTTCCCTTCTTTTTCATTCTGTCTTTTGCAACCAGGATAGAATGAAGGCTACAACTAATCTCTTTTGAATCTTTAATAAAACAGGAGATCTACATCCATTTCACTATATTGAATATCATAATTTAAAATAATCATACATAATTATAAAATATATTATAATAATAAATTATTTTAAGATAAGGAAGCATTGTTAATTTCATTCCCAAGCAGGGACCTTTTGGCAAAAAAATTATGTAAATTTTCAGTAATGTCTTTAATTCATTTCCCAAATAAATTCAGATGCCTTTTAATGAGGCCTGCCCTAAACTCTAAATGAGCTTGGATAAGTTACCTACTCATTCATTTGGTTCAGGCAGAGAAGCAAGTGTGTTTCACTAGCACAAATGATCATAGAAACCATTTCAAATTTACACATAATTGTCTTTGCTTAGCACTCTTTTTTGCAGCTTTTCAAAAACAGTCATTTGGGGACAAACTGCTCAAAATGACAACAGCAATCCCACTGATTTAAGGAGAACGGAATAAATCCAGCACCAAGGCAGCGCTTTTGAAAATCATATGTGCTGCTTTTATGTGTTAGAATTAATATCAGACGTTCTCACACGGCATCCAGTGAAGGAGCAGAAAAAATACCATGTGGCACATCCTACTTGTCATTCAGTCGTAACACATCACAGGCAAATGATGCTGAAATGCCTTCCTGAAGTGCCTGGCTCTCTCCATCCCTAAGTAAGGCCTCCAAGGATGATATTTCTTTCAAATGGTTCATATTTTGTGAGGTGGACAGAGGTGATTCTGAAGCGTGGGCAAAATCCAAGGGGATTGCTTGACAGTAGCCAATGCATAATTTTAAGAAATAGTTAATAAAAAAGCAGCAAAATTATTCATCAGCTTTCTGATTAATACCTTGAAAAGACTGGTGTGCTGTTCGGAAAAAAAGCCTACTAGGGAGAGAAGAGTTAAAGTCACACAACTGTAACCGTATATCCCTGATTATCAAGATTAAATTAAGTTTCATGGTGTAGTCAAGGGTTCAAACACACATGCTTAAGGTATCAGGTTTCCGAATTAAAAAAAAACCCTATGGCAACAGATGAAGGAAACTTTTAGTACTACCCTGGAAAATCCCAAATGCTGGGACTTAAAATTATCCACTACTTTTCAGAGATTATTATGCCATAAAATTTCAATTTATAACTAACATGATTTTCTTTTCCCACTCCTGAAAACCAAAAATTCTAGGCTTATTCTGGTCCTCACAAGGTGTACTGGCATCAGTTGTGCAGACCTTCTAACACTGTGTTGATCAGGTACCTTTTTGCTTCCATAAACTCATCCATCACAGGCTTTTATTTGCACAGAGACATTGTAACACAGAAAATTTACAGTACTATTTCGAGTATTTTTGAGGTAAATATTTTGAGTGTTTTGAGATCCAGCACCTCCTTGATGAAAAATCTGCAGGACTGCTCCCTGTCAGTATGTGAATTACCAACTGAAGACAAGTTGTTGTCCCCATCAGGTATCTTACAAAAGTGAAAGATTTTGTTTTAGATTGACTTAGTAATGGAGTTGTGAGCTTTTTAGTTCTCATGCATCATTACTAGAAATCCAAACAGATAATCTACTAAAATGTGGATAAACTTTCTGTCTTCAGAAGATCCCTCAGGGTTTTTAGTGGTAGGTTTAAAGAAATGCAATTGGTAAATTAAATAAATGGGCTGCAGATTGATCTTGGTTAACTGCAGTGTTTTAATAGTACAAATGAGAAAATAGTGCAAATGAGAAAATATTTAGTCAATGCATTTTATTTACAGAATAAAATATGTTTTAAGCTAAGGCTGTGTCGTTTTTATCCAGAGTGGGTTCAAATTTGAATTGTTCAGGGCAAAATCCTGTGTACAAGCTGGTGAAGGCAGACGAGCTCTTGGAATGCATTTGGAATTCTCAAGATCTGCAGCACCGAGGTGGAAACCACAGAGTAATGTTAATTGAGTTGTCTTCTGCCTGGCTACCCTGGGTGATAGCCAGGGTCCACACAAGCCCATGTACCAATAAACTTCAGAAACACCCATCCTCTAAACCACTGAATGCTATCAAAATTTACTTGAATAGACAGGGCATGGAAAACCAAGTACTCCATGCATTACGAAGCAAGACAAACCTATCCATCTGAATTGAACAGAAAGTAGAATTTAGACCACAATGAAATGCACAGGAAAAATCTGAATATGTGTGTGAGAAAGGGTGGATCCAGTGCAAAACAGGGTGAGTGAATATGGATTAAAACCCTGAGAAAACATTGGACGTGGGAAATGGCTCCCCCCATTCCATCATGGCATCTCCTGCCACACAAGTGTTAACTACCAAGCAATTTTTTAACTGTTCCAAGATTTCTTATTGAGTAAGGGTTCTGGGTCTTTGTACCCTCTGTGGTACAAAGGTGGTAAAATACTGGGTGCAGTTTGAACCAACTTCTCCTCATGAAGCCTCAGCTACCCTTTGACAAACCTCTCTTTTCAATGTTTTTCAATCCTCCAAAATTGCTGGTCTGCTCTTATTTACAGTGCCCTAAACACAGAATAATTGATCACTTACACAGAATCATTTTAGATTCTCCTCCTAAGCAAACCCCAGCATATTAAAAAAATCAAGTCTGTGCAGAAGGCAGGTACAAAAATAATGTCTCTTCAATTTCCCTTCTGCCTTTAAAATGTGTGCTGAATGGCACACAGCCCTTTCATTCTTCAGGAACAATTTAGATGATTATATTGATTGAAGATAATACAGCCAGGAGGGGGTTCAGTACAGCACTCTCCACATCCAGGGCTGAAGGCGATGCTGTGGGGGAGAGAATAAGGACAGTAATTGCTCCAGAAACAAAAAACACCATGCTTTCAGAAAAAAACAACCCAAAAACAAAACAAAACAAAACAAAACAAAACAAAACAAAAAAAAACCCAAACCAAACCAAAACAAAAAACAAAACACACACACAAAAAAACCCAAACAAGCAAACCACAAAACCAAAAACAATGTAGGAAGAGGAATGGTTAGCACCTGTAAGAAGGTTTCTGTAGGTAGTGAACAAGCTGCAAGACACTTTGTGGAAGAGCTGGCATTTTTAAATGGAAAAGAGGTCATACAAAGAATACAATGCCCATGAAAATGGCATGCCAGTGTACATGGGCTGGTTTTTTCCCGGAACCCGTGAACTTGGAAACTTTGCAACACTTCTGTAGGGTTTGTTTTCCTGCACAGATTGGTGTAAATTGGAAGGGAATAAAAGACAGAGGAAAATAAATTTCAGTTACATGTACAGGACTGTGCCTGAGCACCAGCTCTGCAAAATGGTCCAAAAATTGTGTGCTTACATGCACACAGACACAATGAAAAGCTGGTTTTGTTACCAGCCATCAAGCCTTCACAAAGGACTCTTCATGCTGACAAAGAACTGTGCACAGAACTGAAGTTCAGACTGCACAAGCAAGGCCCTACAAGTGCTGCTCAGCTCTTCAGAACAAAACAACAGCACTTTCCGTCTGCTGTGACACAACCAGGTTGTTTAAAGGAAGCTATTTCATATCTGCTTCACAACCCCTCGAAGATATGCTGAAAGAAAAATGTGCCTTTTTGCAGGAAAAGCTTGACAGAGGAGTGTCTCGTGAACATTTCCTCTTGTTCAGGGGAAGGAGATGAATAGAAGAGCCCTTCTCTTTCTTGGCCAAGAAAAGGACTTTGGTTATATGATTATTTTGTCTCGAAACCGGGTGCTGACAAGGCAGCAAACACACTGGGCTTCCAGCGTGCTCAATGTGAAGTTGTTAATTGTCTGGCCAAAGAAGGTCTGGAGCTCTAAGATCCAGCTTTTTCTCTGTTATGCTACTGCTTTGAGGAGCATGGTGCAACTAATACCTGCTTTTTAATAAAATGAACAATGGCCTTGAGGCAGCATGCAATTCTGGACTTCTGGCTGAGCATTTATGACCACTGAAATTACTGTTTAATAAAAATAATCCCGCAGGCCAGAATTTCCACATCCCCACATTCTGCCCCTCTCCAAGTGCGTGCACTTGTTATTTTGTTATCTTAAACTTATTTAATTTTATTAAACTTTATCCAATTGAGCCAAGTCCTGCACGTTCTCCTTAGGCAGCTCTGTGGAAAGTAACAGCAGCATTTTTCCACACCCAAGGCTGACAGGGTTTTAAAAAGGACCTTTCATTCTCTATGGCTGATACAACCATTTATCCCATCCATAGCACTTTATATATAATAATATGCTTGATTTGATATTCATCTTTCCTGACCTTCAGTTTTTAGGAAGTATTACTGTATAAATGTTCCCTTAGCTTGGTCCCTGAAGTTGGTGCTTTTCAGTGAAGTCATTCACACACTGACTCTGTGCTTGACAATTTAATTACCTAATATTTCTAAAAGACGTTTTCGGATGAAAGTCTGTATTAGAAACGTGAAGTGCTGTTATTACTTTAGTGCCTTCCATGACAGCGAGTTAGTTTTAAAGGGAGTCGGTGTCATCCCTGCGTTCCGACAGGGAACGGATCAGTCATTTAACTCGTTTTTAAAAGTAACTAATGAGGGGTTACAGCACTGACTACCTGCTCCAAGCCAGGAATCAAAACTAAACAGCCTCAGAGGGAAAATCCACTTTGAGGGGGCGAGGCCCTTACAGAAGAGCAGGGAACACCACAGCATGGAGCTGTTCCAGGGGAGGGTTAGGTTGGAGATCAGGGAAAGGTACTTCCCCAGAGGGTGCTGGGCACTGCCCAGGCTCCCCAGGGAATGGGCACGGCCCCGAGGCTGCCAGAGCTCCAGGAGAGTTTGGCCACTGCTCCCAGGGATGCCCAGGGTGGGGTTGTTGGGGTGTCTGTGCAGGGCCAGGAGATGGATTCTGATCCTCTTAGGTCTCTTCCAACTGAGGATATTTTATAATTCTATGTTTGGAAAGAACTTGGACCAGCGTCTTGTGGTAAGTCTCATATTCCTCCTTCCCTGCAGCTGGGAGGGAGAAGATACGGGAGCTCCCAGCACATGGCAGGACACAACAGCTTCATCCCTCACCCTCTCCTTCACCAGGAATGAGTATTTACAGTCTGCTGTGACTCTGAGGAGGTGCACAAGTAGGGAGGGTGTTGCTGCTTCTCTCTTTCTCCTCCTTTTGCAGGTGTGTGGAGCGCACCTGGTCAGGGCAGGTCGCTGATTTGAACATTCCTGTGCATTCTGCCCACAAATGTGTGCCACGAATTCAAGTGTAAGATTTGGAGTTCAGCCCTGATCACCAGTGTTTATAGTGAGAGCACTGCTTTGGGTGAGGCTGGGAAAAGGCCACATGTCCGTGTATGATACAGTGCTGCAACGGACTCCTCTTGAGGAAAAATCACAGAATCACAGAATTAGGTTGGAAAAAACTTCTGAGATCAATGGTGTGACCTGGATCACAGCAGCACTTTCACAGGGGAGATCAGTAAGTTAGAAACACTTCAGGGTGGGTCTTTTGGGTTTCTTCTAATTTATTTTTCCACTTAGCAAGCCTGCCCCACTGTTTTTGAACAGAGAAGCTGTGGCTGCCCCATCCCTGTAAGTGTCCCAGGCCCTTGGATGGGACTTGGAGTAACCTGGGATAGTGAAAAGTGTCCTGCCCATGGCAGGGGGTGGCACTGGCTGAAGTTTAAGGTCCCTTCCCACCTAAACAATTCTATGATTTTAAATCACTTCAGTTCTTGTAACATTTCACCTGTTCTGAGTCTGTTTTTATTCTAGTGAACCAATGATAAACAGATGCTTGCATGTCTTTGCATTTTTTGAGAATTAATTCTATTTAAAACTCTTTCCCTTTTCAGTTTTTTTTTTCTTAAACTCTTTTAATCTTTCATTTTATTAATATTACTTTTTATTGATTTGGACATTCTAGTTACCCATGTCAGCTTCTGTAAGTGTTCTCTCTTTTTTTTTTTTTTTCTTTTGGTTTCCAGAATATTTATTTCTGAGGTGACGCATGTAATTGTTCATTACAATAAGAATTTCAACACCTTTAGGAGGAAGAGATGCTCTGCAGAGGAAGGAGTCTAGTCTGGAGGCATTACCAGCAGCGCTGCAGTGTGGGCTACCCAAATATTGTAATACAGACGTTAAAAAGAAGGAATGTCATTTTGTGCCTGTACTGGTCATGAAACCTGAGAGTTTCGGGAAAAGTGCATTTCTGTTTGCTATAAAGAGGTGATGTTTCTCCCATCTACAGATACTGCTTTGACCTCATTCATTTCTTACTTGCTGGAGCACACAGAGGATCTGAAACTCCTCTGCAGCAAGGATTTCATGGCAAGGTACCTTTGATCTGGTTGCTGACTGACACAGCAGAACAGAAATTCTGTAACAACTCTTCAATGAAAATCACTTAAAATTAAAGTCCTTGTGAATTTTTAATCTGAATTTCTGTTTCCAATTGTATTTTTGACCAAAAAAACCTGCGGTACCAGTGCCTTTTTCTCTTACAGAGCAGCACATATGTCCAGGCCTGTTCCGGCATTTGTGTAAATGAAGTGGTAAATAACATATTTGAAAGTGGATAGCATTTACTGATGCACAATCCCAAAGTTCCTGCCACAGCATAACAACCAGTCCTGTTGGAATAATATCTCCATGATTCTTACATTTACAACTAGTGTAAATGGACACATGTAGGAGGCTTAAAATATGAAATAAAAATAAGCTGCTGTGGCCACCTCTGCTCCTTGTCCCAAGAGAAAACAACAGTGTGGCCTGTGTGTGTAAATGTGTTGGAAAATTGAAGACAATGGAAAAAGTTTCAGTTCAAAATGCAGTATCTTTGGGAGTTAAATATTTATCAGGAGTGAATTTCACTCGCAGCATTGAGAAAGTGTATAATTAGCAAAACCAAAGAGAAGGTAGGTAAATGTCTCAACACTTAGGTGTTTATTTACATTATGAAGTAAGCGTATATAGCACACTTCTGCCATTATACTTAATTCTTGCTAAGAGGATTGATTTTATATTTTTTTAGCACAGCACAACTTGAAAACAGGGAAAACTATGAAAGTGGAAAAGAAAAGTAGTGGTGCCACTACTAAAATTAGTGGTTGGTTGTTTTCTGCAGACTTCTAAGTGGGAAAGAAACTATAAATGAAAAGGACTGTGGGGAAATAATACATATTGGGGTGAGGAGGCCAAGCTGCTTCTTAGACATTTCTCATTTCCAAACAGAACTTGGCTATCTTAATGAGAACCAATTTCTGAGAAAACATACAATTAAAAAGTTGAACTAAAGATGCAGAGTTGGTACAAGAACATGCAGTAATTTATATCTGCAGCGTACCTGTTCATGTAAAAAAAAATATTCCTGTTTTGTCTCTTACATTTAATTATATTTTGAGCTAGTTGATATTTTAAATTAATATCTTATCCTTGCAGGAAGATGTGCTCATTAGCACACCAGCTGTGTTGGAAACTTTTGTTGGTGTAGCAATAGAAGTGCATGTTTAATTTGATTTTTCAGTCATTTGTGACTCCAGCTCAGACAAGGAACCTATTTAGGTGTTTCTTGCAGTGTATTTTTCTTCACTTGATCAACAAGTACAAACCACTGCTGAAATATGTGGTTTCTATTTGTTTGTTTGCTATTCCCTATCATTTTTCGCTTACAGTTCTGTCCTTTTCCCTGAACCTGTGAAGCACTTCCTGCATTAAAGGGATTTGCAGGAATAGTCAGGTTAAAAGTGCTCCTGTGACCTACAGGTGGCTTGTGACAGACTGAGACAGGCCAAGATTAGTAACATCTCACCTGCCTTTGCTAACGTGTCTCATGTACTTAACAGAAAAATACCAGCACTTCTGGGGGTCAACATTTCTTTTTTCCTTTCTTTTTTTTACAAGTTGAAAGAGGGGAAATATTCACAGCAAGAGATAAAAGAGTTGTGGAAATAAGAACTATTTCCGTCAGGGATATAATTTGTGAAAGGGGCCCTAAAAATTCTGCACGTGGCTCATTTATGTTTTTTAAGAGGTTTTTGGCTGAGCTGGACCACCAGTTTCTAGAGCTGGTGTTTTGGGTCCAAAAGGGGGAGACCCAGGGTGTGCTGGAGGCCGGGAAGAGGCTTTACCTGGAAGGACTGGGAGAGGACTTTACCCTGGGAGATGGGAGCAGGAGTGGGAGCAGGGCTTGGCACAGCGAGGAGAAGAGGAGAAGGATGGAGCTCTGATGGAGCTGCAGCTCTCGGCAGTGCGCTCCAAACCCTCCTGGAACTTTTGGAAGGGATGACCTGTTCCGTCTCCTCAAGTGGATTCTTCGTTTTCTGTGGTGGTTGATGCTTTGTGGTACAAAACCAGGGCTGTATTTTAAGTTACTTCTTTGCTCTTTGTGCTCACACAAACATGCCAAAAATGTGAATGGATATTTGTAATACTGAGCTTAAAAGCATGAACAACCTCATTTCCTCTTTAGGTTGTGAATTTAATGATAGTAAAACTTAAAAACTTCATATCAACACTTGTATACTTTGAAAGGAAGCAATAGCTGATTTTTAATTTTGTTTTCCTCCCCCTTCTGGGTGAATTTCACAGTAGAACAGATCGAATCAACCTTGTCAGACTCCTCGGTGTGTAGAGCATGATTTCTTCAGCCAGACCTTGAGGAACCTGATTCACAGACACACAGAAAAAGAGCAAGAACGATGTATCACAATCGAGTCCACGGAAATTCTGTTTGTGTTTTTTCTCCCTTTCCTTTTCCATTAAAATCTAAAGACAGAAGAGGGCTCTGCTGAAAACTTTGCCTCTTGCCAGGTCTTTTTTAAGCTGACATGTGCCTCAAGCTGTGCACTACAGAACGGAGGCTCACAGTCCTCGGAGTGCAATCTGGGCAATACTGGAGGTACCCACTCAGGGGGTACCCACTGACCATTCTCACCAGCTCCTCAGTATGGAGGAAGATGCTTTTGGAGAGTTTCTTAGTAGTACCCTTCATTTCTAGTGGATTTTTTACTGTGGAGGGCTATGTCTTATTACTTCCTCTATCTTTGATGTCTGCAAAGCTTTAAAGTGAATAAATTTTAATATGAATTGGAGCATTGCTTTACAAATGTCTCACAGTGATGTCATGGTGCCACTATTATCTCAGGATGTTGGTTTTGAATAAGAATAAAAATTAATTACATCAAAAGCAGAATTTTAGATCCTAATAACCTTAGAAATTGAAATATTGAGGTATATTAAGAAGTATTGACACTGTAATAGTGTTGGCACAATAACTGCCTGAACAATGCAACTTTTAAAATTGGCAAAAAAAGAAACATCACTGAATTATTATTGTTATTATTGTTGTTGTTATTATTATTATTATTATTATTTTATTCTCTTACAGGGCAATTTCCATGTATTGTAAACTCCCAGACAGCACCTTGGCCTTCATCAAGCAGTTCAGGGATGGTTTGGATTTTCTCATTAACTTAATTGACTTCCCTGGAAATGTCGATTTCTTCTCTGAAGTCACAGCAGCCCTCCTGTCACTGATGGAGCCCCTGTTGTGACTGACTGTTTCAGGTGAACACGCTCTTCAGCCAGAAAGAACTCAGTGTATTTTACTTCATTCTTCTTAAGGAAAAAAAATCATGAATGATGGAAGAAGCTTGTTTCTCTGACAGTTTATCTTCCAGTGATATGAATTCTGATATGAATTCTTAGCCCATGGCTTTTCCTGTATCTTAGGGGATTGTACCATTTCATATCCAGTCTGTGGGTTGAAGATAGAGTGAATACATGTCTGTAGGAATGAAGGCAATAATGTAGGAATGCAGGAAATAAAGTCAATCTTTTAGTAAAATCCCAGAGAATGGAGCTGCCTGTCTCTCTTCTCCTTTCATTAGAAAAGTACATGCAGCTGAGAATGATGATTTTGGTACCAGTCTGACTTTCCCACTCACCACTCTATCAAGTAGATTAGAGATCTTTCCCAGATATAACACAAGTTTTAATTGTGCTTATGTTTTATTAAGGGGTTTGTGTACAGACAGAGACAGTTCTGTGACAGGCTATTGCAGAACATATCAAACAAATACTGATGATGAACTAAACGGACCATTCTTTGCTGGGATTGCAGCTGAAGCTGGAATCTTTACCAGAGTGTCATGGAAAATGTCGTTGTCATCATTCCTATGGAGAAGGTGAAACTGGACCAGTGGGTATTATTATGGTAAAGAAGGCATTAAAACTTCAAAATTTCAACTGTGGTGGAAATCCAGTTTTGGAGAGTACCAGCCTTGATGTGAAACAGTTGCATACATTTATGGCAGTTCAGATGTCTGGCCAGCCCCAAGGAGCCATTCTTCAGCCCCCTTCCCCCCTCACTGTCCCATGCTCTTTCTTTCGTGGATGTTTTTTCTGGGGAGTGAAAGCAACTGAGAAGGAGGGGAGAATTCACAAAGCAGATCATCCTCTAGTGACAAAAAGTGTAACCTCAGACCGGTTTCTCAGTGTCATTCAAACCCCAAATGTCAGACATTTGCCTGGGGCAAACTGCTGAAGGGAAACTGTGGGCCTTTAAAGCCAGAAGATTGGCTTTCTGTGCCTCACTTTGCTGCTTCTGTCACTTACACGAAAAGAATCGTGGCCTTTCTGTTATTCCTGACTGAGAAGATACATAATTTTCTCTGTTCTGGTCTGAAGATGTAAGTCTGAAGATGTTTTTCTATCAGCAATTAAATCATAACATGCTGGATATCTCTGGAAGCATAGTTGGATAGAAAGACAAATAGCATTTCCCCTGTTGCAGCTGAGAATTGTAAAATAAAAAGGCAAAGTCAGCTGGAAGTTTTCTCAGCTGTTAAGGAGAGGAATTATCAGAAGTGGACTGGTTCAGAAACTGTTTTTTCAGCAAACAGGTACAAGACAAACTTTCTCACCAGCTTTTAGTCCTGTTTCCCTTTCTTCAGCTGGAATGTCCTGTGCTGGCTTGTTTCACGGCTAAAACTGACTGCAGCTTACCCTAGTTACTGAAACAAAGGTCTCTCAGCTAGCATTTTATTCTGATTCTTATATTCCATGAACCGCAGTCACTCTTAACTCAGGCCAGTTCCATCTGTGTGGCAGGAATGAGCCACCTCTATTTTAATTTCCAGGGAAAGTTCAGTAACAATTCAGTTAACATTCATCACAAAGTGATCGTCCTCCAGATCCTACTTGAAGCCTTACAAATATATTTCTCAAGTTTTAACTTAACCTTTGTTATAAATATTCCCACCGTACAGTACGAAATTCTTGCTTCAAAGCCGGGTTTGAGCTTAAAATAAAGTGGGAGAGACGGTGAGAAACCTCTGGGGTGGAAAGGAAGCACCACGGCACAGAGGGAACGGCTGCAGATCCACGCTGAGATACCACAGTGACACTCTGAGGATGCCAGTGGTGCATACAAGTGCTTCTGCTGAGCTGAGCTTCCACAGGCAGCCCCAGGCGGGAGTTTGGAACTCCTGCAACAAAAATATTTAAGTGTCTGAGTGTTAAAACACGACCCTGAGAAAGGCAGTTGCTGGTCGTGCAGATGTTCTGCATGTGCCTTGTCTTTTCTGTAAGAGCAGAGGGACAAGACTCATTCTCACAGCTTCAGAACCTAAATGATTTCATTGGCCTGCATGGGCAAAATTAATACACAAACACAAGATGATGAACCAAATCCAGCCTTATTATTCCAGTGAGTATTTCTGTGAATTTAACAAACCTGAAATTGTTGAAAACGACAGGCTCGATTTTCTATTAGTTGCGTACACAGCTTGCTGTTAACTGAATGCTTTATACAGGTGTGAAAGTTCAATATATTTGCTTGTCTTCTGGTGCCTTATCATAAATTAACCTAGCTTGACTCATGTAGCTCATAGGTTCCTCCAGGATTTATCTTATGTAAATTATTTTAGCAAGGCTTCAAAAGGCAGTTACAGATAACAGGGAGGAGCAGGAGAATTCTTGATAGCAAGGTTGTTTAAAGTGCCTATTTCCCTGTAAAAGCCTAAAAATCGTAGAATCCCAGAATGGTCTGGGTTGGAAAGGACCCTGAAGATCATCTGTTCCAACCCCCTGCCAAGGGCAGGGACACCTCCCGCTAGACCAGGTTGCTCCAAAGCTTGTCCAGACTGGAAAAATGCGTGTTAAAGTCAATGTATGTGGTTAAAAAAAAAAAAAAAAAAAAAAAAAAAAAAAAAAAAAAAGCACAAAAACACATATGTGCATAAAAAAAAAAAAAAAAAAAAAAAAAAAAAAATCAAAGGCCTAAACAAGCAGAAAGCCATCCTTTGCCTCCCCAGACTTCTAGCAGTTATTCTATGATGAAATTAGCCACCTTCTGTTATTTGAATCTTTGCTTAAACGTGAAACTTTGAGAAGTTTTCATTTAAAAATAACTAAGTGGAAATTTGCAGGGGAAGTGGATACTCTGCGAGTCCAAACTGGATGAATAAAAACAAACTTCTTCTTTAGATATTGTGATCCAGCAACTGGAAAACTCAGAAAATCAGCCACTAGCCCAGATGGAAAGAAGTTGCTGAGGACATTCTGCCAGCCAGTTCTGGGTCCTGTCTTCAAGGTACAACACTATTTTTAAAATTTGATTGCAAGGGTATAAGGGTAGACATTTTTTAGTTTAGCAGGTTAACCCTAAGGAAAGCCAACCTTCTTCTAAAGTAGGCCCATACTTTCTGTAGAGACTAGAAACGAGCAATGTGAAAAATGTGGGACAGAAGTAGAAGGCAGCAAATCTGAATGGTCTGTTACCTGGAATAACTTCATCAGCATGTCACTAAATATTTGGTTGTGAACCTTTTCTCATCAGAATTTGGAACAACCATAAAATATGGCTATCCATGGACCTTTTTCTTTTTAATACAGTATTCTGTTGTCGGCAGAGGAGGACATCCATGGTTCTGTTTCAGGAGCTGAATATAAGCCAAGATCCCAGCCTTTGGCTGGAATGTAAGCCACCAGCACAAGGTAAAACAGAATGCAGTGAGTGACGGTTTTTAGTAATTCAAACATACAGTTGTGTCCGAATTGTTTGTTCTAGATAAGTATTTTACAAACAGCTTTAAGATTTAAGAGATTTAAGTAGACATAGGGAAATATCCAATGGCTGCCATGACTTTTTGAACTGAAATTATTTGAATTTAATTGGATGGAATGGAATGGAATGGAATGGAATGGAATGGAATGGAATGGAATGGAATGGAATGGAATGGAATGGAATTGGATTGAAGTGAAGTGAATCCCAAGGTAAGGCCTTCTACACAGAATCCAAGAAGTTTATTTTGATGTTGGCTGGTGTGTCTGCTGAAACAAGTTTAAATTCCAGTGTGAATTTTGGGTTCCGAGGCCATGCATGATATGCTGACAGCTCCCTACTGGACATGCCTTGCTTCAGATGAGCACCATTCCCATACTCTGCCCTGTACCAGCAAAAAATACCACTGTGCTCTCCTCTGTGAGGGAAAACCTGACAATGAAGCTGCTTTGGGAAAAAAAATCATATTCCCACAATACCAAGGGCTGTCAAAAATACAGCACTCCTGGAGCACACATGAGCAAAACTGCCTAAAATGGATTTAGATTAAGTTGCTGTGTTATAATTAATAATTTGGTACTGTTGGACAGGGTATTAAAAGGAGAAAACAAGCAACAGAAAAGCCTTGAAGTACCACACAAAAAGTTTGGTTTATGTCCTTATATGCTGGATGTGTGGGAAACTACATTGTATTTTAGACTCGGAGAACGCGTGGTTGACATCAGCAGGAATAAGATGGAGGAATGTTAGGATTAAATTCTAGCTTACTTAATTTTTTTGTAAAGAAGCAAGAGCTCTACTCTAATCNGAATCGTTTGCATGGAAAAGACCCTTAAGATCATCAAATCCAACTATAAAACTAAGCAGGACAAAACCAGAGAAGCAGTAGATAGACATCGAAGTGTGTTTTCACATTCGCTTCCAGGAAACCACAATAGCTCTGTTCTAATGTTCTTTAGATGAGTTATGCAAAGAGTCCGTATTCCCAGCAGAAGTCCTGTGTTAACCTCTCTCCCAGCACCCAAACTAAAAAGACCTGGACCTACTGGGGGGAGTCCATGGAAGGCCACGGAGCTGCTCCAGGGCTGGAGCCCCTCTGCTCTGCAGCCAGCCTGGGAGAGCTGGGGGTGCTCACCTGCACAAGAGAAGGCTCCAGGGAGAGCTCAGAGCCCCTGGCAGGGCCTGAAGGGGCTCCAGGAGAGCTGCAGAGGGACTGGGGACAAGGCCTGGAGGGACAGGACACAGGGAATGGCTTCCCAGTGCCAGAGGGCAGGGCTGGATGGGATCTTGGGAAGGAATTGCTGTCTGTGAGGGTGGGCAGGCCCTGGCCCAGGGTGCCCAGAGCAGCTGTGGCTGCCCCTGGATCCCTGGCAGTGTCCCAGGCCAGGTTGGACAGTGCTTTGGAGCCACCTGGGATAGTGGAAGGTGTCCCTGCCCATGGCGGGGGGTGGAAGGAGATGGGCAAGAAGGTCCCTTCCAACCCAGCCATCCACATTTTGTGATTCTAGGAGGCTTTTTATTCTAAAGTTATGAAAAGGTTGAACTGAAATATGTAAATATGCAAAATGTAGGTGGATAGGTAAATTAGATTGTTCTTTATAAATTACCTTTCCTCTGGGAAAGTTATTATTTGGGTTTTTTTTCCTTCTCTCCTTTCTTTCTGTCACTGAAAACCTTTGGGATAACAAGTAATGAGTATCCTAAATAACCAGAAAAAGCAAAAAGAACTGGGTTTTTAAAATAAGCTCTTTTTGAATTGTTTAAACTTAAACTTCTGGCCTTTGAATAACTGGATTTTCTTAGTAAATTAAATTTTTCCATGAAAAATCTGGAAAATACGTTCCATCCTAAAAGTACTTGCTTATCAGTAAGCCCAGCTATTCACATATCAATTTGTCTTAACTGTTTTAAAAGCAATCGGAAGATTTAAAACCTGCTCTAAAAATGAATTCCAGACTGTTGCATCCCCTAGGGATGCTGAGATTGGGCCAACAGAGCCCAGGACAAAAAGAGTCCATTAGTGGGATGACCTAAGACTGGGACATCCCCCCGGGGATAGGGTGAAGTCTCAGAGGACCTTGCAGTAATAATCTTAACATACGCATTTCCCCAGTT
>VYZQ01018270.1:0-15949 GCA_013400655.1 Mystacornis crossleyi
CCCCAGAATCACAATTACTGTACTGCTTTGAAACATGTTTTTTATTATGATTCCTCTGCGGCACAGTCACTGTACAGATAATACTGCTTGAGATTTTGCATCTTGTCATATCTATTATGCAGAAACTTAAATTGCAGCCTAACCTGGCAGTCGGATGGCGAGTGAGCCACGCCGCAGGCTTGCGAGTGCTTTAATTCCCACACGTGATCTGCTTTTACCTCAGCACCTGAATGTACGAGCACCTGCTCGTGTTGTTACTGTCTGGAGTAGAAAGTAAACTACGTATCCCACCACTCACACTAGATTTTCACAGCTTAATAGTATTTACCTGTAGCTGTTATAATAATAATTATTATTATTATAATATTATTATTTTTATTACATCCTTCAAATGCGTCGGGTGTTGTATTGCTGGTGTCCGGTGGGGTGCTCTGGCTGGGATTTGCTAATGGGGTCACCCATGTCAGGGTGTGATGTATGGGTCGTGTTTACTGTGGCGTGTTTTGTTTGTGAGCGAGGCTGTGGCAGAGGGGCAGATGATGAATGAGGAGACTCCACGGTCTCAAGCTCGTCCCTGTGGTTCCAGGTCTCCAGTACAATAAAGATCCTCTTGTGATGCAGAGGGATTTATGTGCCTGTAGTGGACTTTGAGCTGAACTTGAAGGTATGATAGTCCAGTGCTTTGTGTTATTTTTGGTGAAATTTTGGTTTGTCCGTGATCCGGATAAACATTTGGAATTTGTTGTGAAAACCTTGGAGATGCCTGAACCATCCAGTCAAATAATTGCCTGGCTGAAATACTGGTCTGTTTTTCATCTTTGGGCCTCCACAAGTCAGCTAGGTGATATTCATTGCCAAAACACAAATGGCCAAAGAGCATCACAGAATGGTTTGAGTTGGAAGGGACTTCAAAACTCATCTGGTTCCAGCCCCTGCCATTGGCAGGGGCACCTTCCACTAGACCAGGTTGCTCAGAGCCTGATTCAGCGTGGCCTTGAACACTTCCAGGGATGGTGAATGCACGTGTGCTGTTGGGGACCTCAGTGATTAATGCCTTCAGAGGCTTCCTTACCCTCCAAGATGCAAGTGAAGCATTAATTCTCTTAAAAGTCAGGTTTGCTTAGTGCGTTTACACCTGAGCTGTGGAGGTTGGAGCCAGGACATGGTAAGGGTGGCCTTCACCCTTGGGGCAGCTGCCTTGTCACTATGGCAGAAGGATGCTCCGAGCTTCCCACTGTTCNCACACCAGCACCACATCCCTGGGTGAGTTCCTGAGCTTTGGGAAGTGCTGCTCTGGAAAACATACTCTCCTTTGTTTCTGAGCTGCTCTTCTTAGATTTGGACAAAAGAAAGTTGCCTGAGTTACACCAGTTCCTGGTCAGTGGGTGTGTTTAAGGCAGCTCCCGAGGGCAGAGTGAGGGGGGAGAGCTCAGCGTGGAGTTTGGTGACCTACTGATGCAGTGCAGGGGCCTGAAATGGCCACCAGGTACTTCCTGCTTATGGTAGTGCCAGGCAGAGAAGAGCCCTGTTGCACACCTGCATCCTCCACCAGAAAGGGCTTATTTGGTGTTCTCCGTGCAAATGAAGGGACGTGGGAGAAGAGGAGCCGGCAGAGACCCTGGCACCCATCCCTCCCTCCTGCTGTGGCTGGGCTGCCCGGCAAGGGTTAACCATCCTCCCTGGTGAGCAAGGTCTGGTGCAGAGCCTCTGGGAGATGAAAAGGGAAGCAGCTATGATTGCAGAGCCGTAAAAGGTGGCATTTTGTTCTCCCCGCTAACAAAAGCCAGGACTATTGTTGCCTCCGAGCTTGAAAGAGAGGTCACCGGTGGTATTAGTGCAGCTAATCACAGGAGAGGCCGGGTGGGCTCGGGCATGCTGGCGGGGCTGGGACCGGCCAGCGCGGGCTGTTCCCAGGCACAGGTTCCTCTTTGGTTACACAAAATGTCCGCTCCCGCTCCCCTAATGCGCAGGCTATTATTAGCCGGTGTCACTCGGTTATCTGAGAGTGGCGCTTTTAGCTGCCATCTAAGTGCTTGACACTTGGGTTTACAGCAGATTAAATTAATTTTTAGGCTGGTTTGGCTTTACTGGGTGTAGACAAAGGGAGCAGCTGCCGTGGAAATGTAATCTGGCACTGGTGAGGGTGGACAGCCCTAGCTGGTCTTCCCCTCTGCCTGCGCTTGGAGGGCCTCAACGTGCTGGGGACAATTTTGGTACCTAAAACACCATCCCTTGGAGCATGGGCACCTGCATCCCCAACTCAGCGCTGGGCCGTGGCCCTATTAGTCAAAGCATGTTGAGATGGAGAGGGTTTGGATGTGACCAGCTGGCAAGCGCAGGCACCAAACTGGTGCTTGTCTTGTGTCTGTCCAAATGCTGGAGTGCAGAGCTCATGATAAATATTATTTACTTATTGATGAGTCTGTTGGTGCAATCCATTCCTTTTGCTCCTGGGCATGTTTTTGTCTTACTATTTTAGGCTAAAAAGCAGCAGGCCTTCTAGAAGATTCTGCACAAGTTTTTTCTGCCCTAAAAGCAGATCAGGTCAAGAAATTAGTCAGAGATGGAACTGACCTAATTGCCAGTTGTTGCTGTGGGTGAGTGGGGCAAGGAATGGTCATTTCATGTGGAGGTGGTGGGGGGAAAGGAGTTTAAAACAGGGTCAGTGTCAGAGACCAAGTTCTTCTGGGCCAGCTCTGGATGGAAAAATCTGGTCGAAGACCTCTCCCTGAGGTCTTCAACTGCTGCTTGAAGGGCATTCTTGGACACTGGATCTAATATCACTCTACCTTTAAAGTTAGATTGAGAGGGATCAAAGACACCTCTCAAGATCAGGACACAGCTGGCCCTGCTCCAAGACTGCTTCCTCAGTAACCTTCCTCAAGAAGAGAAGGGTAGCGGCAGGCCCGGAGTCGCCAAGGTTGTTTGTGTCAGGAGATATTTTTCTCCTCAGCCAGCTGATGAGGTTCCAGGGCGGCCGGTGCCTTGTGCTCGTGACATGAGGCATCAGGACCAGTCATCGCCCCAAAAACCTGAGGGGGTGGGATTTGTGCGGCAGGGGAGCAAGGATAGCCCAGAGCTGGGGTGAGCACGGAAATAGCAGATGTTAAAAGAGGTAATGGCTGGATTAAAACTCAGCTCCCATCTTGAATTCGTTGCTGTCTTTTCTTGTGGCTTTGGGGTCAGTGACTGGCGTAAGCAAGTTCCATTTTCCATATGGTACCTCGGCACTGAGTGGCGTGCAGCTCTGGCAGGCTGGCCTGCTTTCGCTTGAGTCCTGCACCCTGCTCATCACCGTTCTTCCCATTTATTTGCCTGCTGGCGTGGGAGAGTCAGTGTGGCTGTGGTTTGTGTGCAGGGTGCATTTCAGGGGAGCGTGCACAGGTGCTGTATGGGCATCTCTCTGGAAGGAGGTATGGGCTCGGAGGCTCCAGAGCCAAGGTTTTCATGGGTAAAGGGCAAAGCAGAAACGCCTCTGGGGTTTCTCTGCCCAGCCTGGCTTTTGGGTTTGATCCGTACGAGACTGATGATCACATTAAATTCACCACCTTTCAAAATGAGGTCAGGGCAGTGGCGGGAGAAGGGGTAGAGCCGTGGTGAGGGTGCTGTGCAAGCCTTGGCGTGGGAGGCTGGTTGCCCCTTGGAGCCCTTGGCATGTTGAAGACCTCCTTGAGCAGCCTGCAGACACACGCAGCAAGTCCGGCCAAGTTTTGGTCCTGGCACTTTCCCTCATTCCCTGGGGTACTTCGGGAGAGTCACAAATAATTCGGCTTGGTGTGGTGCAGGGGGAGGATTCTGTCTCGATTTCGGCATGTGGTGGTGTGTTCAGCTGAAAAATGAGAACCTTTTCTGTGCGGGTGAAATATTTGCTGGAAAGTGTGATTGGGTGAATTTAGGTACAGCTTTAGCTGGCAAAAAAAAAAAGAAATTAAAAGAAAAAAGAAATTTGGAAAACTTTTGGGCACTGAACCGAAATCTAAAAGACTTTTATTTAATTTCCATTGTGTTTTTCCCTCTGAATTTTCTGTTTAGAAATCAAATGGAAAATCTGGTTTATGTCCTGCACTAATTAGGAAAGTGGAGCTCCTATGAAGGGGATTAAGTTTAAGTTATTAATGACTGCACAGCGATTTGACAGCCTCCAGTGAAAGAGAGTTATCAGCTCGTCTTATTTAGAGTTTTGTTTAGTGTTGTGGCAAGGTCGAGGTTTCTTAGGGATTTCTGGGCACATCTGTAGGTACGCTTCACCTGTATGCTTTGCCAGTAAAAGTTTTGCAACAAGTGGATAATGTGTTTTAATCATCCCAACAGACCAGGCAGCGGTAGCACTGCTTTGAACTGTGTGTTGTTGGGATGGAAAGCCCTCCTTGTCCGTGGTATTTTGGGAATTAGGAGGCGGATTTCACGGAGTGCTGACTGTGCTGCTTTCCATCCTGATGGGGATGTCCATCGTGATGGGTGTTGGCCTGACCTTGAGGAAGGTGATGGCTGCTGCTCTTGCTAAGAAGCTCTTGGAAACCTGGTTTTCCATTCCCTAACTCTCAAATTTAAATTAGTTGTTGAGGCTGCAGTATGTCAACCCAGTCAAATTCGAATCATGTTTGCATAATTCACACCTCACGTCTGATGGGAGAAAAAGTGTTTCCTTAAATTAACAAAAGCCTGTAATTATTTTCTTGTACATGTTGAAATCGGAGAGAAAGGCGTCTCCTTGAATTTTATTCTTTCTATAATTTGTTTTTGCTGTTGTTTCAGAATAATTTAGTCATGTATTTATTAGGAACTGGCAGCATCTGCTAATTTTCAGAGCCATCACAATGATGGCAACATAAAAACTTGAGGCCAGAAGTGGGGCCAACACCTTATTTGCAAGCAGTCACATTTATTTTGGTGCTAACGCTGCTCTGTTAGCAGAGGAATATGGTGTTCAGCATAATAAAGAGTTTGAAAATTTGGCCCTGAGCAATCACTTCTGCCGCGCTGGGGTCAGATTGCGGAGCCTTTACTCATCCTGGTAAGTATTTATTAACCTTCGGAGAACAATGGCTGTAATGAGATTACCTGGGTAAGCGCTTATCCAGTCGGGAAGGAAGTTTTGGAGCCTGGGCCCAGTGGTATTTTAAGAGAGATAAGGATAAGGAGGGCTCTTTGCTCTGCAGGTTGCTTTCCTACCTGCGCCCGGCAGGGCTGGAGGGCAGCCCGGACTGGCCAGGAGTTAATGCCTTTTGAAGTGGTGGTTTCACTCTGTGTTGTCTTTCCCAGATTAGCCGTGCTGAGAGGGAGAAAAAGCAGAAAAAAAGTCAGTGCTTGAGTGACGTGAACAAAGTAATTGACTATCAGTATCAAGAATTACTGCACAACCATGCAGGGGACAAGTCAGAACATACCTTGACAAAACCCTGCAACAAAGGGCTGCTCAAACACACCCTTCAGTCTCGGAGCTGTAAATTGAGCTTCAGTTCCAGGGAAATACTTTTAGGCTTTGTGTACGTTTTTGTGTCTGCTTGCAGCGCTTCAGTGCCGCTCAGGTGGTGACTGAAGCCCCCCAAAAGAAACAGCAAGCACCGTGCTCAGCCAAGCACCAAGATCAGTTGTTCATGTTGGTTCATGGCAAAGTGGCTTCAGTCTTCACAAATCACATGGGATTTCTCTGATTCCCACCTCATTTTCCCGTCCGGCTCTGTGTACTTTTCGAAAAAATTTGGGGAGGTGAAACAGCTCCTCAGTGATATTTTAGTCGCTGTTTTTCTTACAAGGGAGAGACAAAGAGGGGGACCTTGTACCCTGCTGAGTGCAGCGATCGTTCCATGAGCAGCTCCACACCCATTTCTTCCTACAGGTTAGAGACACATTTTTGGCACTGGACACGGTAAGCGTTCCAACATGTTTTTAATCTGCGCCTCTCACGTCTTTAAAGGTCTGGTGTCGTGGCTCTGGTTGCGTGCACGTATTTCAAGGTATCTGAGTAGTGCAAAATGTGGGTAAAATACCGTGACACGAATTTAATCTGTTGGTAGGAGTTTGCTCTGTATTTGTTCTGCGTGTCCTTTGGGGACACTTGCTGTGTCCTCAGCTTTTTGCCTGTGACGTTAGATGACTCTTCTGGGTTTCCTGGTGTCTGGCGAAAGGCTAGTGACAATACACCGTTGATACTTTCTGCATTTATTCCTAAAAGCTGAAAGCTGTCGACTGCTTTTGCTGGGCATGCAAAGTGAAAAGTTGGATTGTTCATTTTCTACCCAGTGTGCACCTAGGTGTTGAAACACAGTGCCAAAATTGTGGAATTCTGTTGAGTTGGGTTTTTGATCAGACTCCAGATTCTGATTCAATTCCTTCCCCATTTGCCCGAAATGCAGACTGTGCCAGTTGATTTTCCCCCTCCTTCTCTGAATGGCATTGCCACAGTCTGAACTCAACCAGCCTCGTGATTTCTCAGATGCTTTTTTGTAGCGTCAGGAGCCGTAGGAGCAAATCTGGGGAGGACCTTCCAGGTCACTGGGTACAGTCTGTGGCCTTGAACATCCAGAGGTGCTGAAATGGCTTCATGTGGCCTCGTTTTGTGTTTTACTCAAACACGCTGAGATGAGAACAGTGCCCGGGGTGGAGTGGCGGGCGAGGAGGAGGGAAGAGGAGATGGATGATTCCTCTCTTGTTGTGGGAAGATTCAGCAGTTGCCCTTGGTCCTTTCACCTCCGCGGGGCCACGGAAGGGTTACAGCATTTGAGACATTTCCCAAAGTGTCAGTGTTCAGAGCACCATTAGGAAAAGATGAGATGAATGACCAAAATGTAGGGGCAAAACAAATTAGGCAGTTCAAAAGCTGCAAACAAGTCATTTGTGGGGAATAACGAAGGCTTGCGGTTGTGAGGCCGTCCCTTCTCCAGCCCATTGCCACTGTGTTTATAAATCAGGGGAACAAAACAGGAGCCCTTGTTAGGCCTGGGTGACATTAAGGGTGCATTTAGCTACCGAGGGTAACACTGGCTGCTGTGAAATCAGATGGATGCTCAAGCTACGCTGCAGCTTGTGTGGAGATGACGGCAAGGCTGTGCCTTTGGGACTGGGTCAGTCCTTCCTCGGGTATCGCGTTTCCTGTTTTGCAGAGAGGGCTCCATAGGTCCGAGCCAGGTTTTTCCTCATTTGTGGCTCTCTAGTTCTGCCTCTTGAGACATCGCTCCAGCCTCTCCTTGCCTAATATCCACCGACCTCTGCTCCCTCAGGGATAGACCCGACACGTCCCCTTTAGGCAGTGGTGCCTGCTGTCCCCTGTAACTCCATCTGTAGGGTCCCTGGACATGCTGAAACCCTCCTGGTTATCTTTGCACACCAGGAAACCTGACTGGCTGGTGTAGGTGCTCCTAAGTGAGCAGTATTATATTACCCCACATAAATGTCACATTAATGGAGCATTATAACCAAAAGATGCTCGTAGATCACTCTAAACCATTTTAGGCATCTGTTACGCTTCCGTCATCTGCTCTTTTCCCATTTGTTTGTGTTTGGGATGGGAAGGAGGCTGCCAGCAGAGCCTGGTGGGGAGGACCTGGGGAGAGGTGGGGCTGGAATGATGAGCAGCCCACCTTTTGTCTGGGAGTTAGGCCGGGGTGAAGCCCAGCTCCACCAGACTGTGTTGGCCATACTGGAAGAGGCGTCACAAGCTGCGGCTTGGCTTCGAAGGGGTGTTGATAGCAAGTGCTGACTTATCTGAGCTGGTTTAACGCCTCCTGAAAGTCCGGTGTAGGCACGGGGGGAGCCCACGGAGCCTCGTCTGTGACAGCTTTCTAGATCACACCATGTAACACAGCCCAACAAAGGGCTTTTAAATCCTAGTCAAGAAGACAGACAATAGAAGGTCAGAGTTTAAAAGAGAAAGTGTGCCTCAGACTGATGTAATTCCCCTTCTCCCCCCTTTTCCTAGTGTGAATCCTTTGATATTTGAGCAGGGAAATCCTCTTTATCGGGAAACTCCACCTCCTCTTATCTCATACTCCCTCCAAAACACTATCTGCTCTCCCGCCTTTCAGCCTCCCAACCCAGTTTGTGGTGGGAACCTCCCTGCATGGGCAACACTGCCCTCCCATCCCTCTCACCAGGTGTGCACAGCAAGGCTTGGGGCTCCACACCGGGATTTGCTGTAAGTGAACACCCTCTGGCTGATGGTTCCCGTGGGGATCCGTGCTTTCCTGTCCTGATCAGGATCCTGGGAGCGTACGGGGTCTGCAGATGAGGCAACCTCAACCTGTCGTGACACTGCCCTTGCAGCAATCAAGCAGGGCTTAGGTGTGGTGAAGCCTACCCATGTTTACCTTCTAGCCCAGCAAATAAAGGTCTCCCTCCCCTTCTTGTACTGTGGAGGAATCTTTTTCAAAAAACATGGAAAACTGGCCATGTTGAGTCAGACCAGAGATCTGGTGTCCTCTTTCTGGCCTGTTCAGAGTGGGAGCCCTTGGAAGCAGCAGAAGACACAAAGCAGGCAGGGAATTTCCTATTCCCTGCTGTGCTCTCTTGTCTTTCCTCTCCGGCATTGTGGGTTGGGCTGGAGCATCCCCACTCTTCCCTCAAGGTTGTACCCATCCCTTCTGGTTACTTGCATGCATTTTACCTGAGCTGGGACTTGGGAGGTTGCATTACAGTGCTGATTGCATCAGATAAGTCGTGTTTCTTAACCTCCTCGCAACGGGCTCCAGTAGGTCTTGTTAGAACTCTTAATTTGCTCTAACAAACAGTTGCAAAGCTGGGGCAAGGAAACGTCCCTGTGCGTGCGCTCAGAGCCTCTGGGGATCTCGGCAGGGCTGCCACAGCTTTGGAGACCAAAGAGCTTCTGTCCCTCTCCTGCCGTGTGGAAAATCGGGTTGTGGCTCTGCCCTGAGCTGTTGGTAATCAGAGGACCAGGCTCTTCTTTCGCCCAAGCAGATTTTCACCTGCTGTGACTCTGAGGACGTCAGTAGGTGTGTTCTCCGTGTGTGCTCACGTGAGGCGGGCAGAGGTGCCCAGCACATCTTTGTGTGCGGAGGACACCAGGTACCCATCCTGATGTCCAGCTGGTGTCAGCGACTGCTGGCGTGATACCTGAGGAGGTTTGTTCTTTCCGCATCCAGAGGAGCCAGTGAATCACCTGTAGTCACACCTAGGGCAACCCTTAAGGTGTAAATCTGATGGGACCTGCCTGGCCAATTTGCACCAGCAGTTGTTCTAATCCTGAAGACTCATCCCTGAAGTAATACAGGATTGGCCACTTAATTTTTTCTCCTTAAGACATTAAAAGTGACCTTCCCAGTACGATGGATTTTGGTATTCGCATTGCTCTCTCCCCTCCTATTGGCCCTTAAACTGCACAGGGCTGGGGTGAGAATTGACAGGACTTCTCAGCAACATTTTACAATCTTCTTAGTCTGCTTTGCTCCTGCACTTCCAACTTCTTAGTCTGGAAAAGAGCTTGGCTGCAAGAAGACTGTGTCTGTGAAATGGTGCAGAGTGGAAGGAAATGGTGTCAGTAACTGTGCAGTTGATGTAGATTGTAATTCTTGCAGCCTTCAGTTCCAACCCAGATTAGCACTCCCTTAGCTTAAAACAACAAAAAGGGAACTGTCAAAATGAGAGCAAAAATGTTGGCATGATGAAACATGTTAACAGGTAGCCATTAGCACTTTATGTCTGCATGAATAGTGGCTCTAAGTGTTTTTTATTGGTAACAAAGCGGGGAGGACGTGCAGAAAATGGCATTTGTTTTCAAACTGGCTTGTTGCTTTAATTGCAGTTTTTTACTGTCATTACTTTGTGGTCAGGGTATGCTGTGGGCTGGGAGGTGGCCTTGGGACACAGCTGGGTTTCAAGTTTTTTGCCAGAGGAGGAGGAAAGGACCAGAGAGTCTGGACAGGACCTGTTGTTATTCTTATTTTGCTCGTACAATGTGTTTGAGATACCCAGCTCTGGAAGAAGAGTGAGGGGGATAGCTGTGGTGTGGGCTAAAACATCCAGGGCTGGTCTGGTCCAGGTGTGTGAGATGTTCCCACTGCTGAACCACGAAAAAGTCGCCACTCTGAGAGCAACTCTGGGTTGTGCTGGTGCTTTGCTGGTTGACATTTGACTGATCATTCATGGTCATTCCCAGGCGCCAGCATCCAGACGTTGCTTAAGGGAATGGCAGACATTTATTGGAAGAACTAAAACAAAAGAAAAAAAGGAAAAAAAATAGGAAAGAAAAAAAAGGGGGGGGATTGTGTCTGTGTAGATACCAGGAATATTTGCCCCAGAAATTAAGGTAAATCTTTCTGGGTTTTTTGATAGTGTTGATGACTGTGGAGGAGAGGCCATTGGCTCCATCCCACCAAGCAGCAGCATGTGCCAGCTCGGATGGCTGGAAGTGACTTCAGCTGTGTGGTCTTCCTGATTCACCCTGAGACCCATCACAGCCCTGCTTGTCTCTGTTTCCATTCTCTTTGACCATCTAGTTGGTGTTTCCTCTGGTGCGTGGAGCTCTCTGGCATCCAGCTTCTGCCATTGTGGAGGTCCTTAAAGAAAAAAAAAGATAAAAAGATTAAAAAAAAAAAAAGCGTGCTCTTGCCGTCTCCTATGGACCTTTCCTGTTGCGTCCCTTGAGAAACATGCCTTGTGAATGTTTTGTTTGTGCCTCAGCAACCGGCAGCCCTTCTTGTTAGTGGAAATGTCAGGCCCTGCCTTGTTGCTGACTGCAGGGCTGGGTCTCCGTGTCTCGCTGCTGGCGAGGATCCGGCCTTGGGCAAAGCCTCTCTTCCGCCTGCCTCTCTCTGCTGCTCTCGGGCCCCCGTGTCTATGAACATGAGTTGCCTCCCATTGTTTATTTATGCAAGATTTTTTGGGGAGACAGCCGGACGGCAGTCGGTGTCTTAGGTTGGTTCGCCATGGGTGAGCTTGGTAGTTGCTCCACTACTTTTGCTGTTGATTTTGGGTTTCTTGTGAGGTTTTGCTCCTGAGTGCATGTGTGGGCTTGGGTTCTGCTGTGGGGAGAGACATTGGTGCCCCCTGTGTAGCCTGAAAGCCTTGAAAATCTCAGCCCTGGGTGCAAAACGTGCCTTTTGAGTATCAACACTTCCTTCCTTTCTTCCCAGAGAAAACAGAAGAGTGCTGGCAGTTGCAGCACAGTGGCTTGTTCTTTTCTTACGGGAGCTCTGGATTAATGGCAAAAACATGGTCTGGACGCTGCTCTGCAGCCTTCAAAAAGTCTGTTTGTTTGTTTTCCCCCCTCAGCTGTGGTGCGGTGGGCGCGAGGACACTTCCCACCTTTCTGCCATATGTTCTTGGATTCTTGCAAGACGGCAGCAGGGTTTGCACCTGGACAGCTGAAGGCCAGGGGTGGTTCTGTGGGACCCACACTGCCCTCCCTCCCTCCCACGCAAGCTAAAATGATATTTTCCTCCCGCTGAACCTTACAAGGTTTTCCTCCATATGCACTTCAGTAGGTTTTAACTTTTTTGTCTTGAATCCAAGCAGCTTTAATCAACATAAACGCTTGCGGTGGGTATAGGTTGCCGCATTTAATAAAGGGTGAGCTTCCCCCCCCTCCTTTTCTTTCTTCTCTTCTTTCTTTTCATCCCTTATTTTGCATTCTGCCGCGCGCGATGAGCGTTTAATCCCTGCCCTTCTGTCTGTTGAGATATTATGTTTTTTTAATAGTGCTTGTTTATGACTAAGGTCAAAGACAGTATTTCAGAACAAAAATTAGAGTTAGTTCATAATTGAGTACATATGTATGTTACTGTTTATTTTTATAGTTTGCTAATTTATTTTTAAACAGCTCGGTTGAGCCAACATGTTTATAGGTCTGTTTATCACATGTCTTGCCAGTCGGAGTGCTAAAAGACACATGCTTTTCAATAGCACAGATCCGAAGTGAAATTAGATAATACCGCCAGGTAGCAATTTAATTACATTAATTGAATGTTTAGGTTGAAATGTAGTTTTGCAAAGGCTATAATGGAATACATTTATAAGTGTCTGCGTATAAATCTTGGCATTTAAAACGTTATTCAAGCCTGCTGGCAGGGAAATGAAACTCCATTGAGTGTTTTTGAGGGAGAAATGGGGTATTTCACTATGAGTACCGTGCTTGCCATCGCTTGGGGTTTGGGCCCCGTCCTGGCTGTTGGGAACCTCTGCGGGTGCCCCTTCCCGCGGGGAATTATCTGGTTAGGAGGATGCGTGGCCTGATGCAGAACGATGGGATCAGGAAACAACAGCCCCTTGGAGTCCCGATGGAGAGATAAGGGGCGAGCTGGCGCTTGGCAGGAGGGCAGAGAGTCCCGTGTTAGCCAGCGTGGAGAAAGTGTTTGGAGAAAGTGTTTGGAGAAAGTGTTTGCCCGGCTGAAACCAAGTCCTTGTGGTCGTGCACTGAGTAATTTCCCAAGTTTGCCAGCTGCTGTACTGGGTTGTACCTGTGCGTTCTGGCTGTGGGCTGCCTTCCCTGTCCAGGGAGCTGCTAAACAGCCCTGGAAAGGCAGCTCAGGGGAAGCTCCACTGGAGAGCAGAAGCTGTGAATGAACCACGCTCTCCAGCCCGGATGAGGATTTAATCCCCAGCATAAACATGTACAAATAACGTATTGTCAGGAGAGGGAAAGGGAAAATTCCTTTGGTTTGACGGCGCCCAAGAATAGCAGGCTTGGTTGGGAGAGGATGGGAGGAACTGCTCTGGCACTCTCTGGTTTTCCTTACACCACTGCCTTTTGCATGCACCCATTTCCAAGCAAAATGCTAAAATCATGGCATTTCTAGCGGGGCTGGGCTTTTTGCAGAGCTCTTCTAGGATCCTGAGAGCTGAGCGAGGCTTCAGAAGCAAAAAATAATATAAATAAAAAGGAGCAGGAGGTCATAGGTGGATTTTTATCGGGGCTCAGGGATAGATAAGGGGTAACCAGAGGAGAGTCACAGCTTGTGCAACATTCTTGTGCCATGGTGGGCGATCTCCTTTCGGGTGCCTGCATGCCGGGAGGGATGGAGGAGGAAGAGGGGGGATGATATACAAGACCTAAACACCCAGGCAGTGGGAAGTGTTTGGAATTAGGCTGGTGGCGAGCAGGCCCCTGGCATTTCTCAGGCTTTTGTGTTGCATACAAGCCAGGAAAAACGCTTCAGGCTCAGCACAGGGATCTTTCCATCTGTTTTTTGCACACACTTGTGTGTGGGAACTTGAAGCCTCTCCTCCCTGGTGCTTATTTGGGTTGGGATGGTCAACTGAGGTGTGGGCTTCTTCCCCCTGGTCTTAAAGGGTTGAGGTGTGCTTTCAGCCCCTTGCCAAAGCACAACTAACATTGAAATGTGGCTTCTCAAGTCGAGGTGCCTCCAGCGGATCTGGCATTTTGGGCAGTCATGGCTGGTGTTTTGGCAAGAGCTCCAGTTTCTTCTCCATCTTTCGGGTCGAAGGAGGGTTCCCTGTGTGTCTTGATGGACCTCCGTGGTGGGACTTGGCCTCATGGGTCAGGTTCTGCTGAAAAAACTCAGCACAAAGTGATTGCTGGACAGGCTTTGATGCACATACTAAAATATTTAACTGTGTTAATAGCATTTGCTTTCTTTCCCTCTTACCTTCCCCACCAGTCTATAAAGTCATAATTCTTTAAGGGCCTGATGTGCGTTTGAACATGGGGTGGCTATTTGTCCCCTCCTTTGGTAGCTCGTGACTGACTGTCCTAAAAAGCTCTTATCAGTGGGGTTTTCCCATCTCCTCTCTTTTTAGCTGAAAATAAGTGACTGATTTATATTTTTTCATCTTACAAAAGCTCACCTCTGGCTTAAGACCAACTAGGGAGAGTTTGTGCTGCAAAAAAAAAAAAAATATAGCCCAAATCAGAGGGTTTCAGTGAAAGTCACAACATAAAACTGAAGTTAGAGTGGCCTCCACCAGGTGATTACCATAATGCCGAGTGCTTATTGCTGGGCTCAAGGTTTCTAAATGCCTGGGAATGATTCCAGCTTGTTTGGGCTTGGGAACAAAACCTCTCTGCGATGCTGCAGCCAGGGTGGAAGGGATCCAGGGAGCGCTGGGAAGCGGTGCAGCACCATCCCCATGCTGAAGGCTTGTTTTAATGACTAAAGCTAACAGAGCATCCCATGGCGTTGCAGTAGGAATGTTTGCAGACGGAGTTCAGAATGCTTATTTAAAAACAATCAGTCATGGCCTAAAAGCTGACTTATTTTAGGAAGGAGACCGAGAGGTAAGGTGCTGTCTTAAGGATGCTGAAGTGGTACGTGTTTTAGGATCAGATTGCAGGCTTTTTGGGTTGGAGAGCATCTTCAGCCCTGATTCTGCTGCCGTCCTTGCAAACAAAACTAAAGTTGGTTTTGTTTCAGGTGACAGAGTTGGTGTGATAGAGGACAGCTGCAAACACTCTTTTTTGGGGTTTATGTGGCCTAAGCCATGAGAGTTGAGCACAGGAGTAGATAAACAAGCTCTGCTGATGGTCTTCTCTTACATTTGCAGTGGAATCTGTTTTTTAAGGTCATTTTCCCCCCGAGTCTTTGAGAGTTTGCCACTTACAGGACTCACAGAGCTGCATTTTCTTTACGGTAAGGAGGCGTCATGACATACTAGTTGTGGGAAATCTGATAGACTTGGGAGACCCTAGGATGGTAGAAAATTACTTAATTTACTTTGTGTGCAGTAGTCTTAATTTTCAAGTATTTGAACAACTGATTGCTGGGGCAATCATCAGATCTTCAGAGTTAAGATGTTTCCTGCTGGAACTGAGCATCAGCTAGATCAGCAATGGTAAAACGGAGCGATTGCGCGCGTCCATCTGAGGGTCAGGAGGAGAAATTAAATCCCTGAACCCGAGCTCCAATGCTTTTTTCTTCTGTGGGAAGGGTGAGGCAGGTGAGGCTCACCTGGTCTGGTGGTTACTTACCCAGGTGGGGAGCTGGGGCTGCGTGGCTGTGGCGGTGGCTCTGGTTGGCTCCGGTGGCAGCTCCGGCAGGAAGGAGCTGGGTCTGGTTTCCTTCTGAGCTCTCTGCTCAGTGATTCCCCTGGTATTTGCTCATTGTGAGTAAAGAGTGATAAAATCTTGTGGAGGAATTACATTATGTCTTGGGTGCTTTCTTTCCAAATTAGTGGTAATCCTACGTGTCTTTGACCCATTTCACAGAGACACGGGGCTGGATTCTGCTGCCTGTTTTCCGTGAGCAGCTGGCTGAAGCAAACAGACCTTGAGTAAAGGGATTAGAAGCCAGCCCTTCACTTGGGTGAGGTGTTGCAGTCCTTGTGCTGGGGAGAGTTCTTTCTTGAACGAGTTTTCCCCATAAGCCTTGCGTAGGTGCCTGCTCATAAAGAGACTTCTGGTTTGGCTCACGGGGATGCGAATAATAGCAGCGGAAGCACAGAACGAGGCACCCAGGGTGATGGAACCCATTTTATTCACCAAGATCGAGCTTGTACTGGAGCAAAAAGGACAGAGGACTTTTCATTTTGAAAACTCTATGCCACTGAAAAAAAGTATTTGAAATTGTTCAGAAAGGCAAATAGGCATGGATGTTCAGAGACCTTTTCCTGCCTTCCCGTGCTAGCAGAAAATGAAAAATTCAGTGTGAAAGTATTTTCTTATTAAAAGAACCCCGAACTGGACTGTAAAATGCCATACTAATTTCTGAAGGCTGAGAACTGCATGAGTGAGAATATTTAATTACAGTGGCAAAGTACAAACATTTCCTAGCGAGCATTCATTGTGTTAATAATAATTAATTAATTCCTTGGCTAAAACGTACATCCTGCTCCTGTTCTTTTTTTGTGGGCCGGGAATCCGATCCCACTTTTTTATTTTGCTGACAACCGCCCGGCAAGTAGGGAGGGTAGAGGCTGGAGACTATTTATATAAACAGAGGCTTTATGTTTCGCTGTGTGGATGGTGATGCTGGGGTTTGCATGGTTTTGGTTTTGCAGAGGAGGCGAGGACTTGAAGCCGATCAGCTGATGCAGGGGGGGG
>VYZQ01018290.1:0-18013 GCA_013400655.1 Mystacornis crossleyi
GTCACTCCAGGCCCTTGTCAGAAATCCCTTGTAACAAGAAATGGCAGGCAGGGACTCCGTGCCATTTGAGTTTTATTTTTTTTAAAGCCAGTGCAATTTCCGTCTGATATGAATTACACCATGAGCTTTACATGTTTTCATTCTGAACAAGCAGCACTAAAAGAGTTTGTTTCTAGCAGATTCTTATCTTATTTTTTCCATGTGCATTATTGTCTCCCATTTTCTGAAGGAAAGCTGGAAGAATTTAAACTTAAATTAGTCTAAAACAATTTTAAGAGGGAATAAATAATATTCACGAGATGCCTTCTGTCCTGTAGAGGAGTTGGAGAGTGCCAAGATTCCAGACTAATTCTTAGAAATAACTCACCAGCATCACAACCTGCCTTGAGAATTGCTTCTCCTGCAGCAATTGAAGATGGGAATACTGTGTGGCAGCAGCAGGAAAGGGAAGCTGCCGTAGCACGAGACAGAATGGGCGTTGGGAATTTTTTGCTTTAGAAGTTGGGGTGTGTGTGGATCTGAGCCGCTGGATTTGAGGGACAGCAGAGCCTTTTGCCCCACTGTTTAAGTGACACCAGTGGCACTTACCAAGTTTCCGTGTTTACCAATCTCGGGGAACATTTGTACTTTGAAATCTGTGTAGGCAAAGCTTTGCAAGACCTCTTGAACCTCTTTGTTGGTGTGTGTGTGTGCAAACACTCCAGATTCTTCCTGCTACAGAGGAAAAAGTGGGAGTGTTTGAACTGCTAAACACTAACATGTTAAGAGGACAATATTTCAGCAATCGATTCGGAAGTGGGAACAAACCTTAAATGCTAACATTTGCCACAGAACAGAAATTCCCGAGCTGTCACTGCCTTAGAAGAGCCAACACCCCCATGCTGTGGGAGCACTGTGCCCGTGGATGAGGCTCCTGGGCTGCACTGGCGTTGCCATGAGATGCTTTCTACCAGGAAATGCCACAATTTGGGTCTGTCTGGTGAGAGGGCCATGCCCTGGCAGTGGGAAGGGTGTGATGGGGCCCAGGTGGGCACAGGGTGGATGATGGGGTGGTGCTGGGGCTCCTGCAGCTGCAGGGGGTGATGAGGAACCCCCTGCAGCTGCAGGGAAAAATGGAGAGCTGACCAGGCAGCACCTGGGGCCGTTCTGGGCTGAGCTGCTCAGAGGTTTCTGTGTCCTGCTGTTGAGTGTTCTGAAAATTTAATACTTATTTCTGTCTCCAGTATGGAAGAATTTCCTTTTTCCCTGGATGCTGGTGTCGTTCTTGTCCTCCTGGCTGGGTGAGTACATGGCTGGGGTGGTGTGTAGGTGTGGGTGTGACCTGAGCTGTGTCTTTGTTTTAAGAGAAAAAAGCCCTCAAAGGGCTGCAAGTCCTAATTCTTCTGGAAACCTAGCTTTGATTCTGGTTGCACAGAATAAATTTTTGTGGATGTGCGAGTGAGAGAGAAGCTCGATGATCAGTGTTTAAATGCCCTCCTCCACAAGTGGTATGAAATTGCTCTTTCAGCACAGACTAACTGAATAATTCCAGGGTTTGAAATCTGAAGGTCTCTCAGCTCTAGGGGTAGTACTAATAGGAACCCTTCCCTTCAGAGGTTTTTAAGGGGGGAAATTCCTGAGTTTAGAGCTGAGAATCTCTTATTGGTACAGGCCTGAGAGCTGCTGTTGTTGGTCTTAAGCCAAGGCATTTTTTTTTGGGGGGGGAATACCTTTTCTGTGCAATATAAACTACTCTTTTTCTCTGGGGAAAGCAGGAATAATTTCCTTTCTGTGCTGGGTGGAACTGGAGTATTTGAGCACTAAATAAAATCAGAAAGTATTTAAAAATCTAATTTCTATTAAAAAATAATGGTCAGCTTTAAAGTAGTGCTTCATCTCATGCAGGGTATGGTGATGGAAGTGGAAAGGACTGGTCCAGAAGAAGGGTGGATTTATTTAAGATAGTTTTAGACTTTTATGTACTTTAGCATGACCACTGAAGTTATTCTGTCACTTAAAGACAGAGCGTGGGGCTGGAATCCTTCTGCTGCAGAAACAAAGGATGTCCTACAGAGAAAACCCCTGTGCTGGGATTTCTGGGGACAACAACAATGTGAATAGGGGAGGCAAACGAGAGGGAACCTTTCCCAGCTGGAATGGCACCAGACCCGTGCCTGTTGGCTGTGCCCAGCTCAGGAGGAGACAGCTGTGCCCATTTCCAGCCTGAGGCTGAGCTCTCAAGGTGACCTGAGCTCAGCAGGGGAAGAGCAGGGCTGCAGGAAGGCTCTTGCAGAGGGCAGTGTCTGGTGCGGGTGGCGTGCACATGGGAGCAGGTGGCGTGCGGGTGTCGTGCTGTGGGAGTCGGGGCTCTGGAGCAGTGTGGGAGAAGTTTGGGAGGGGGTTCCTGGCTCGTGTTTCCAGCTTGCTGTGAGGGGCTGTCACGGGTGCGCTGCTCCGTGAGAACAGAGCAGTGACAAACCTCACTGGCTGGAGCGGTGCTGATCTGAAGGGCTTTTCAGCTTTGTTGCTGTTATTCTGTTATTTCCTCCCTGTGGCTCTGTGACAGCACTTTTGTCATCCCTCTCTTCAGCGTGGGATCCTTTTCCCTGTCAGGGCAGCGGGAGGGATGTGCTCAGCGCTGCCTCAGGAGGGTTTGCTCTTTGACGGAGCTCCCTCAAAAGCACCCTGCGAAACGTGGTAAGAAGTTATAGAAAACTTAAAAAGGTGGAGAGGAGCTTTCCCCTTCCTTCATGAGTGCTGGAGCTCGACTGGCTCCCTGGTAGCTCCTGTGCAAGCCATGTTTTTTCCTCCAGACTTCTCCCCCTCTTTTCTAGGTCTGCCCTTCTCCTTGCACTCCAAGGTGCTGCCTCTCCCCAGTTTCTGTGCTGCTCTTTTCCTGCTTTGCTCCCTTTTTAGCATGAGAATCCTGCCAGCGTGGAGGAGTTAACAGCAGCACTGTGCAGCTGCCAGGAGGTTTGGGTTCTTGTGTCCTGGTTAAAGTGGAGACATTGGCTTGTAACTATTCCACTCTGAGCTATGATTGTGCCTTAGACCAGAGGCTACAGACATCTTCCTACAATGTATTTTGGCAGGGCTGAGTTGATTAATGAAGCTTGAAGCATGAGAAGGCAAACCCTGGGAAACTCCTATGCCGCACTTAAAATATCTCATGTAAATTAATATTTCTGAAACATATTGTCTGCTTTAAACTTAGACCCAGGGGAGAAAAAGTGCTGATACGTACGAGTAGTCTGATTTCCTTCCCAAGCTCAGCAAGAGTCTGTGCCAGTAAAGGGCAGCAAGGAGCTTTGAGCAGAGAAAATAGAAGTTTAATGTTTCTAGCTGTTGACTGAAAGAATTGGGCCATTATGGAGATGACAGAAGGCTGGAATAGCAGCATCTCAAAAGCCCTTCCACATTGTCTGATGCTGTGCCTTTAAAAAGCGCTGTATTGATGTAATGACTACTTGAGGTAATGACTTTTTAATGTATTTAAGGGCAACAAGACCACCCTGATTAGCTGGAGTTTTATTTTCAAAAGAGTTGTGATTACTGAAATGCTGTCATGCCATGAATCACTCGGTTCTGTGGCTGAGGTACCGCAGGCTTGTTGCAAAGCCATCAATTTTAGTGCTTGGGCCCCAAAGTTTCTTTCCCATTTTGCAGCAGTTTGACAGCTGAACCAAATCTAAATATATTGACGCAATTTTTTTCCCTGATGGAATCAGTGTCTCGATAGCTTGAATGTAAAGACAGTGAGATTTTGTACTGGATAGTGACAGTAGGGCTGGGAAAGGGGATGCTGAGCACTGTGGAGTGTAAAATATTTGGGGGGGAACTTATGGAGCATCTCTGTCTCAAGGAGAAGCGAAGTAGAACAGATTCTCTGCCAATCCCCTCGGGCAAACCTGAGTAACTTTGGACAAAAAGATTTTGCCACTGGACATGGATTTTCCAGGGGTTGTACCGTGCCTTGCAAAAGCTGCTGGTGAACTTCGTTGCCTGTGGAGATCCTTCATGGCTGAGCTGTAGCCTTTCAAGACTTAAAGAAAAGTTGTCCTTTCTGTTTTGTTCTGCTTTTGTGTCTGTACACACAGGCTGAAGGCACAGAATGGGAGTCAGCTGAGTGTGTGTCAGTGTGTGTGAAGCTGAAAGCAGCTGTGGAAGAGTCAGCAGTGCTGCCAGCACGGATATGGGACAACAGCCCACTGCACGTTGGGCTGAATATTTTTTGTGTCTGGTACCTGGAGAAGGCCATGATATAAGTTCTGATCTTTTCAATGTGGATAAGTAATTTAAAAAGGTGTTTCAAGCTGAACAAACTCAATTTAAGTCCCCTGAAATACTAATTTTCAGTTTGTTCCACGTGGAGGGGGGGCACAAGTGACTATACCCACACTATGTGGCAGCCTGGCAGACTGGGTAAAATTCCCTGTTAGGAGTGAAAAGATTATTCACCGCAAAAACTTGTCAGGGAAAGGCTATCAAGCTAAAATTGCTGGCTGGACTTTAATTCCCAGGATGGGCACTGCTTTGTTATTTTCAGATGTTTGCTGCCATCATGATCAATATGAGTTGTACTTTTCATGAGTCTTCATATTCTGCTGTTCCGAGCACAGCGCTGGTTGTGTATTTCATTGTCAGTCTCCTGTAACTCATTTTATGTTCTCCAGCATTAATCTTTCCTTGTCAATGTTTTCTAAATCTAATCCAGCACAGCCTCAGGAAAATAAAGCAATTGTTTAAATTGATGGCTTTGAACAAAATAAATCATAAATCAGTATATGATCTTTGAAACCTTTCTTCATCTAGAAAGTGTTTTTGGTTTGTTTTTTTTTGTTTTTTTTTTTTTTTTGGTTTGGTTTTTTTTTTTGGTGTGTGTTTTTTTTTTTTTTTTCCTCTTTTCCTCCTGGAATGTGATTATGGAGCATGNCTGGAATGTGATTATGGAGCATGGGTTAGAGATGTGCAGGAAGGCCATGCCACCTGCAGGTGCTGGGGAGAGGGTGCAATTCTCAGCAGTGTCCAGGGCTGGCTGAGCTGCCCCTGCAGGGCTCTGCAGGTGACCAAAATAAACAAGTTCCGTTTTCCTTCCTACTCCAGCAAGCAGAAAACATGGACTATAATAGAAACTGTTGTTCCAGAATCCCCATATTGACTAAATGTGAGTGAAAAGGGCTTGGGTGGGGCAGGACTGGCAGGGGATAGTTTCCTCCCTGTTGCACTCCCAAGGAGAAGCTCGTGCAGCCCGAGGTCTGAGGGTCCCCGTGGGCCAGAACCCCGATGCTTTGGTGTACTGGCTGCTTCATTAACTGATGTTCCTCTCTAATGAGGGCCTGATGGCTGACAGTCTGTCTGGGGGCTAACAGGATGGAGCTGTGCTGCTGCTGAGGCTGAACTGGTGCTCGTTCAGGTTTCTGACTGCTCAGTGTCAAATTTTGGCTGTTGGGACGTGGCTCAGTGTGACCCCCAGGTGTGCCAGGCTGCAACACCAGCACGGTGGCACTGCTGGGAGCCAAGCTCCTCTTCAGCTCTGAATGATGCCTTCTCCAGCTACCTAGGAACAGAGACTAGACAAGAGTTAGGGAATAAAGGCAGGGATTTATTTGAAAGGCCTTCAAAGGTACCAGCATGGGGAGCCAGAGGCTACTTCCAAAATGGGCCCCAAGATGGACAATGAGTCATGAGTTCTTCACACTGTTATAGGTTTGGTCCATTTGCATATCAGCATAAATTCACCAATTAAAACTCCAGCTTTCTTCAATTTCTCCCCCTCTCTCCTGGCCCTAGTTTCCACCTTTAGGCCTGGGACAGCCTGAGTGTCCTTGAATAGCAAGCTCAGAGACGCTTTGTTGTGTCTGCCTGGCCTAAGAGAGCAGCTAAGGAGCTACAAGGAACTGCAGAGTCACACACCATGCAATACAGGATTGGAAAAATATAGAAGTTAAAACCTAAGGCATCATGAAGGTGGCTCCAAATAACTCCTGAAAACAGTGAGAGAGAGCACGGGTGGGGAGCGATTTGAGGAGCACAAACCCAGGTAATGGGAGGCAGCACGTGTTGCTGATTAGCTGCCATTCCGATTTCGGCAGTGATTTTTCAGCCACGAGCTGAGCGGTCGCACCCAGCAGCAATCCAGGAGTGCACTTCTGCCTTGTGGGCATGTGAAACACCGGGATTGAGGCTGTGTCACTGCTGCTCCGGCTTTCCCACTCAGGATCGTGCTGGAGCTTGGGGAGAGCTGCTGGAGCTGGGTAGTTCATCACAAATCGTAATTGCGTAAAGATGATCTGCAGTAGCTCCCCAGACTTGATGGAAGAAGACTCAGAACAATTATCTGATATTAATTATGTCAAAGACTTTTTGGATTTTTCTCATCTCTAAAGTCTCATTTCTTGACGTGACCAGAGAGCAGGGAGAGGGGGAGGGAGATGCTAACTCCTTGAGCAGGTCAGTGATGCCATGATGATTTTTTGCTTTTTCATATATCCCTCTTATATACCCTTCCATATACCCTTTTATACAGCTTTTATGTATCCTTAGTGCTTTTAGCCCACACACTTGTAATTCCACGGTGTGGAGGTTTCCCCCCTGGGGCGATGGGCCTTGGGAGTGGGAGCGTGGGTCGGGTTACACGAGGCTTCCAGGCTCCCTGATGCTATTGTGCCTAAATCCTGTTCCTCACTGGCCATTTCAAATGTAACCCCGCCCAGAGAATGCTGTACTGAGGTGGGGGTTCAGATGATTTCAGAGAGCCTTTGGAACAGTCTGGCCTAGGCCCCCAGCGAGGAGCTGGGAGAAATAAAACATCTCTGAACATCTATCAAAAATATCATCCTCTGATTCTTTCTATGGGCCAAAGCTGTCTGCCCATAGACAAAAGGGAAGGTTGTGGGACCCCACCGCAACACCAAGTCTGATGACGAGCTTAGACCCAAAGTTCCTTCAGACAAGAGACCAAACATCTTGGAAGCCTCGCAGTTGGGGGTCAGAGAGCCCCAGACCCAAGGTTCTCTCCAGAACACATTCTGTAATCCAAGATGGGCCCATCCAGGGGGGCATTCCTCAGGACGGGGTTCTCTTGAGCCTCTCACTGGGGAATCTGTGATAGACCTTGCACATCAGCATATCTATAACTGTATATGCAAATCATTGGGGGTGTGCATTCCTCAGGGTGCATTCTGGGGTGCATTTCAGTGCATTCTACCTGGATGTGGTGCACCTCAGGATCCTTAACTAAATACCAAGGTAAAATCCTTTTTTTCCCCTCTAACCGTGTTTGGCTTTTAATTCTAAGCCCAGGGAAAGGCAATATCAGAAGCTGACTTGTGCGCCTTGTGCATGATAGAACATCCCTCAGCAGCTTCAGCTCTGGAATTTTTCTGGAATTTCATCCTCAAATATCCCGCAGGTGCATTTGGTCAGCAGCATGTGGTCTGGACTTTTCTGGAGCTCCTTGCTGCTGGACTTTGTGGAGGAGAAAGCACAGGGCTCAGAGCTGAGCATGTCGTGCCCTGCTGGGCATCCAGTGTAGTCCTGCTTACTTAGGCCTGGCAGGAAATTTAAATATTCATGTAAATATTTATGCATAGTGGACTGAAAACTGTGAGCAAATACTGAAAATTCAACCCCTGAAACAGAGTAGAGCCATTCCTACCCCAGTGGAAGAGGAGCTTTGCACAGCTATGACTAACTGGATGATTTATGTGAGGTGAAGAAGGAAGACGCGGATTTAGAGGACATCTCTAGTACACTGAAAACTTTGAGTTTTCATTTGGGAGAAGAAGTGTCGATGAAGTTGTAGCTGCTCTTGCAGGTGAGACTGGACAATAATGCCAACCTTATTTTGTCAGGGTGCTTTGCTAAGGTATGGGAGGTTTAGGAGGAGACGTTCTAACCCGGCTGTGCCCTGATGAGGCACCTCCTCCCAGCCACGCTCTCTGCAGCGGGTGAGTGCTGTGTGCTGGCAGGAAGAGCTCCATTAATCCCAGCAAAACCCTGGATCAGGGAGCTCTGTGCTGGAGGTGTGTTATACACAGATTCTCTTCTGGGCTTGTGTGGATGGCTTTTGGACGCTGCTGGTTTGGTTTTTTGTTTGTTTGCTTTCCTTTTCCTCCCTGTGGTCTGGTCTTGTGGCAGCTGTTATGGGATGGCAAGGGAAAATGAGAATTAATAGTCCCTGCTCTAAGGAAGTCACCTGCAATCTGTGAGACAGAGGAATGCTTTCTCTCTTTTTCCAGAGGGTGGAAAACCACTGGATATCAGCAGGTTGTAAAGCTGGAGTAAGCCTGCAACCCAAAATGGACTTAACTAGAACTCACACTGTGAATGGAAGTTAGGAGACACAGTTTTCCCTCTATTTGTCCTTCAGATTTGTTGTTGGATACAAATCTTGTTTTCCTAGGGATCCAGGCAGGGAAGCTGGAAATAGTCAAACATAAACGCATCCCTCCCTTGCTCCTGTTTGATCAGTGTCTGTGGGACTGTAGAGAGCAATTGTCTAACGAGGGTAGCATGAAAAATGGCCCTCACCCCCTTTTAAAGCAGGGTAATGATATGCCATATTTACTGTATGTGTTGACTGCTCAAAAATTATGTTTTGGCTGAAATTAATACCCGGCCAGGCCCCTGGAGGGCACCAACAGCCAGCGTTAGGATTTTTCACTGCCTTTAGCTCTTACCCACTGACATGCAGCACCCTGACGACGGCAAATATATCCCCACGTACAGATTAAAGTGAACTTGCTTTGCCTTGCATAATTTGAAAATTCAAAAGACCAATTTCTTAGTGTAATTGAAAACCGCTACATTTCAGGCTTATTCATTGAATCAGTATTTCCAGTTAGAATTCAAATTAATCTTCCTACCTTTAAACAAGATAACGAGGGTGTAGTTATATTTACTCAGCCTCTTAACAATCAGGTTCAGTGTAGCTGCATATGATTAACTACACACACACAGTCGCGGGAGGTGAGCGCGGGCAGGGCTCGAGTCAGGAGGGGAATTCATCTCTTAAGGCTGAAAATGGGAACCGACAGTTCAGCACTCAGCCTAATGCCCGAGTCCCTCTGGAAGGGAAAAGCAAAGAGGAAGGAAGGGAGGTGAGGTGACCAGTCCAACAGAAGAGCCATGTCAGCTTCTCTGTGATTCCCCATGGATTATTGTTTTTTTTCTTTAGCCCGGAGGCCTCTTGCTTTAAAGTTGCATTAATGCAGCTTTGCTGAATTACTTCCAACACCTGTCAGAGAGATGTGACATCCGAGAGTGCTTGTGGAGCACATCTGGGTGCTCCGTGGGGTCGGTCAGCTGGAAACACAAGTCTGAGGTTTGTGCAGGGAAGTTTTTATCTGGAGCCCTCCCTGCTCTGCACCACAGGCGTCTGACGTGGGGGGTAAATTGGCGGATAAAAATCCCTAATTCCTTGAAATAACAACAGATGGGTTTTAAGAGCTCAGCTCTCTAAAGAGAAGCCTGAGGGATAATTTGACCAGTCTCATCCTGAATCTGGGCACCTGAGACTTTGTGGACTCATTCTTTCTTTGAGGTGTCTTGGACCATGGGCTTGACATTTCCAGTAGCATCGTTACTCTGCTGTGTGATGGCAGCTGGGACTTGGCATCTTCACTGCAGTCCATGAGTCCATCAAGGGAAATCTGAGTTTTGGATGTGAGAAAGTGGGGATTGAGTCTGTTTGGGCACCCCCACAAGCAGTCCCTGTGCTACTTTTAACTTGTAGAGACAAAGTAGAGAGTCCCCTGTCCATACTCTTTCTCCAGAATTGCTCTGCTGTGCCCAGCGTGAGCTGGAAAGAGAAGCTGTGCTCTAGTCCATTATTTTTCAAAGGCTGGATGTCGAGCTTGCTGTGAGAAATCCTCACTTGAGCTACCAGGGGGTTTTTATTCTGCATGGCACCTTGCATATGTTTTTCAGTCACAGACTGGAATAATTCCAGGGAAGCTGCTCTGTTCTGTTGCCTAATTAATAATACATCTTTTTAAAGAATAAAGAATAAAAAAAAAATCAATGCATATTTAACTGATAAGCCAGAGTAACTTCAAAAGCACTGGTTTGGGCCACGAGCTGCATAAAACAGTGCTGTGCCACTCTGAAAGCCCTGACTAGAACAAAACTTGGGATGTGTGAGTTTGCATCATGCTTCTAAGATACTTGGATAGTTTAATGTGTTGAATTTTGTGACTTTTTTTCTTTCCTGTCTTGGAGAGAAAGGATGAAAAATACAGCTTAGTGCACTAAGTGAAGTAGTGGAGGTAAAATTGTTACTTTTCCAGAAGGGATTTGTAGCCAAGATGAAATCTGCAGCCCAAGGTGAAGTCATAAAGCCGCTGCCCAGCATCACCTTATCCTCAGGCAGCTGTTAGTCAACAAGCTGCTCTGGAAAGCAGCTTATGTGACCATTCTGGTGAGGAATGCAGGCTAAAATATGGTGTAAAACTGGGATTTGGGAGAGGATTTTTACCTACTGCTGTCGCTGTCCCTGCACAACACTGACCAATGCTTCTCACTGTGCAGTTTCTCATAACGAGGTGAGAACTGAGCTTTTGCATGAACTTTGGCCACTGTAACTTCTCCTGACGCTGGGTTTTGTAATACCTTTACCGGGGGAGAAGGAAAAGTTGTTTTTGGAAAGATTTCAAATAACTGTGAAGAAACAGATCAGTTTTTGATTCTTTCATGGCAGTTACTCCTCACCAACAGAGACTGTTGGCCTGGGGAGAGGAAATGAGGGTGTGGAGTCCCAATGTGAACTTCCCAACAGACAAAGTTTGCTTGTGTAAAAATCTTTAGGTTTGTTTTCCTCTGGAAATATATTTTCATATTCAGAGATTTCCTTGGTTTCTGGAAGAGTCTTTGGCAGAGGTGATGAGCAAACAAGCAGAACCTCTCCATCTCTGCTGTGCTGCAGTGCTTTCCTGCTGCTCCTGCTGCGTGCATCCCCCAACCTCCTTTCCCAGAGGTTTGCTCCAGAACTCCCAGGGCACAGGGGATCTCCCACTCTCTCTGTCTTTCACATGATTCAAGGAGTAGCAGCTAAGACCAAAAAAAGTGCAATAACTGTCTTTTGTGGTGCTTCAGGAGCTGCCTGCAGGTGGCTGAGCAGCAGTGGCAGAGTGACATTGGGGATTCCAGGCTGGAGCTACCAAGGATCAAACCGCAACACAAACCCGGATGCCTAATTAATAATACATCCTTTTAAAGAATAAATACATCTTCTTAAAGGAAAACACATCCTGCAACACAAACCAGGATGGCTTTGATGGAAGCTGAGGCTTTAATTTAATTTGCACGGGCTCCAGATGGATGGCCTGTGTGATCAAAACCGATGGTGCCATGAACGGGTTCAGGGAGCGACGAAGCGATGCTGAGGGAAGGGAGCGCGGGCCGTGGGCTCGGAGGCAGGACCTCGTCCTGACCTGAGCAGGGAGTGATGCCGGCAGCTTTTCATCTCCTGCTCGTCAGTCAGGAGCTCTGAAAGCCTGCAGACAGCTCAGCGCTGTGAGATTTCTGCTCGAGGGCAGAGGCAGTGCAGAGGTGTCTTGCAGGACGCAGGAATCTCCTGTCGTGCCACGCGTGCCTCCGGAGCCCGGGCACTGCTTCCATTTACTGTGCTCTAAGTCAATTTTAGCCCCAATTAACAAACAAAACTCAATCATCTCAGTGGTGCACAAAATGGAATATATTAACACTCACAGGGGCCATTGATTTAGGAAACTTAAAGCCCCGCTTGTTTCCAGTGTCTGAAAGATTTACTGAGGGAGTTCAGGTTGGAGATGTTCAGGACTCAGGTGGTCAGTTCTAGGCACAGGGCAAGAATCATTAGAGAATGGATTCTTTAGAGTCATCACCAGCATTTAGTAAAACATTTTTCTTTGACAAACGACTCCTACAAGTGGAGATCATCTTTATTTAAAAGATATTATGTTGTCTTACAGCTCTGAAATTGATCTCAGAAAGGCCAAAGATTCCATTTTTCAGTCATCTGGTTGCTGGGAACCATCTGGCTGCATTAAAGGTGAGAATTAACTTACTTAGCTAGTAAGTTAATTGATCCTAATGGGTCCCTTCCAACTTGAGATATTCTATATTAAGCAAGAATGATTTGGGAGCCTTGCCAGTGAATGACTTGGAGGAGATCTTGCATTTTAATTCTCAAAAATGGTGTTTAAACTCTTTATTTGTTTCCCCAATATCTCCCAGGCTGGATATCAAGCTATGTTAGTTAAACCTTTATCACTTCTGCAAAAATTAAGTCTTTCAAAGGGACAACTTCAAAGATTTAAAGGTCTCTGCCTTTCAAGGGTGCTTTTAACAGATGTATCTTTGCTGAAATGTTCCTCAGCACAATTGCGGTGCTGTTAATTTACCACCCTTTGGAACTGACTTCTGAACTGGATAATGGAAATTACCCCAACTTCTGTGTGTGTTCCCAGCTGCTCAAAGATGGTGATGGCAACAGCAGGGAAACAAACAGCTCTGTGCTCCCTGAAAAGGAGATTTATCCTGAACCACTCGTGTGCTCCTGAGGAATCCTGGAAACTGCTTTCAGTTATCCAATCCAGCTCCTGATTTTGTGAGCAACTGTTACAAGAGAAACTCAGTGGAATAACCTGCAAGGATGTTGGAGAGGTCATGTAACTCATCCATCAGCCCCAAGGCAGGATCAGCTGTGTATTAATCCTGACAGATATTTATTCAATGTGTTCTGAAAGATCTCCAATGGTACAGAGATGCTCAGCTAATCTATTCTGTCTCCTCATCGCTGCTGTTAGAAAGGTTTTCTTGACATTTACCCTGGATGTTTCTTCTTGTAATTAGTCAGGAAAACTGAGTGACTTGTCTTATCTGTCCCAGGTATGGAAAAAGATGATATTCTGCTCTCTGTGTGTGAAGACTTTGAGGTCCCCCATGAGTTGTCTGTTCTTCAGGGCACACAGCCCATAATGTTTTTAATCTTCCATCATGTCATGTTTGCAAATCTCTGATCAGTCTTGTTGCACTCCTGGTGCTCTCTGCAGTCAGGCTGTATCTCTCCTGATCTAGAATATCTTTCTCAAGTGTCTAAAACGGCCTCCATCACCCACTTTTGAGTCAGGAACAGTGTTTAAAATGTGTTTGCTGTCAAGATTAAAGTAAACAAGTGCTATTATTTAAATATTATTTCCTCTAACTGGACCATTGTAACAGGAGTCCTGGTAAAATTAAACATAATACTAAATATTAGTTTGGAAAGAAATGTGCATTTTAAGGTGAAATTGGAGTTCTATGGCAGGCTTTAGCAATAGCAAAGCTCAGTGTTTTTCCTGATGCTTTGGACCCAAACAGCTTCTGTCTTTGACCTTTCTAAACTGATATTTCCCTCCCCTCTTCACCTGTTTGCTCAGCTCTGAATACCCAGGGTTTCACTCACTTTTGTGTGTGTTTCCATTCCTTCTATCACTTTCCATATCTCCCTTGTTGTAGGAGTTGCTCCTTCTCATTTGCATACGTTCCATGAGATGACAACATATTTAATAGCAGATGACACTTGTTGCAGATTCTGTCACACGAAACTTCTTCAGAGCCTTTTTTCCTCCTGCAATTAAATCCTGCATCTTAGTTGCTGCCTTTTGTTTCCTTTGAACTCATCAGGGGAGGAATATAATCAGATATTTGAAATTACCATCTTGGCTAAGAGGCACCGTGAAGGCGATGAGTGCTTCACATCTTTGTTTCGCATTCCGAGGCTGGGAGGGAGACAGGCCGAATGATCTGCACTCGTTTCTGAGCAACAATTTCGGATTCTGGGGACTTGGATACTGCCCTAAGCAGCTTTGAGGGAGTAAGACTCAGCTGATCAAGGTGGGGGAATAAAGCTGCAAGAGCTGGAGAGATTTAATGGTCACTCCCAGCTGAGGGGTGCATCTGTTCCTCATCCTGCTGCAAAGTTAGGGCTGTGCAGAGACAGAGATGGCAGTGATAACATGTAGGTAAAAATTTGGGATCAAAGGAGTCGATTTGATCCCTTTAAACCAGTCCAGAAGGCTCCACAGAACCTCTGGCTCCCCACAGTGAGCCTCACCACGTTCCCATGTGGGAACAACAGTGAACTCCAGACCCCCAGCACTCAAGTGGAAAAAGTTGTGATGTGCCAAAGGGAAATCAAGAAACAGGAAACTCTCGCTGATGCCTTGAACTACTGAATTAGCAGCAAATTTGCTAGCTAAAAAAAGTCCAGCTGGTGTTCAGAAACGAGTTGCTTTCCCAACTTCAAAGCCTCTAGGAGGCTGTCCAGGGAGGATAATTCCTTCTCTGAACAGTTCATTTAACTCCTGAGTGCGTGAGCTAAGCGACCTCCTGATAGAGGTTTCTTTTTTTTATGTCTTGCAAAGAAGTGTTGAACAGTTTGGGCTTAAGGTGAGAGAACACCTCTTTTGAGAGGTTTTTATGGAAATTATTTCTGTAACAGAGTCAGGGAGAAACCTTTCTGCATCGCAAGTGCAGGAGAAAAGGAACCATCTGAGTTACAGTGGAGGGAGAGTTGCTTTATTTTTGAAGCTGTGGTGATTTCCTTAGGAACTTTGTTCTTTAGGATGTATGCCAGGGACTTTTAGGAGAGGTTTCAGCTCTGAGCATTGCTTGGATCTTCCTCGCCAGAGCCCTTCTGTCCTGGGCGTGTTGTGAATGGGGAATGGGATTTAAGTGGATAACGAAAATGTTGGTCAGTTCAGGTGCTTCAGAGGAGCAAGGAAGGGACAGTTTGCAGGGGGACTTTGGGCTCGGGCTGGTATTTATCCCCGTTTTTAAGGGTGCTGCAGTTGGTAAAATTTTGGCTAATTTTTGTAGCAGTGGAACTTCCACCATTGCTTCACCCTCACGTGAGCTGGCTTTGTGAAGCGTTGGCTTTCCCTGACGTTCTGCACACTGTGCTGAATTCAGCACGGCTTTTCTCCTGCTGAACTGGAGCTACAATAATTTCTGAGCTCTGTGCCTTGTTTCAATTATTTACCTCTGCAAAAAAGATTTTTATAAATCCTCCCTTCCCTTTCATATTATTAACTTTCTTGTCAAACTTTTATTTAAACCACAGAGACAAAGACGGATCTTTTCTTTATAGCTCTGCAAAGTTAGATTTACTTCTCTGACCTGCTTCAGTGTGATTGAAAGCTAATCCGTCTCCTTTTTATTGGCTTTTGGTAAAGCATGTATTTCTTTGTTTCCCTTTTTCATTCTGGATTGTCTTGTGAAAATATGTAACTTCACTTTGGGCTATAAAAAATTATCCTCCTAGGGGAAAGGAAAAGAAAAAAATGACAACCCTTAATCCAGTCCAAGAGAAGCTTTATGTCTTTAATTAGCTTGTTGGATTGCATTCATGTATGATTCAGGTCAGATGAACTCTGAGCAATAATAAAGGTCCTGTGGCCACCTCTGACCTCAGAGAAAGGAGCGTTAAAGCCAGAAAGCTTTTTTGGCTCAACATCAGTGACAGCTACTTGAGTTTGTCCTTTTTTGGGGGAGTTAACTTTGCCATAAAAGCCTGTGGAGTGCTCTCATTGCAGTTAACTTGCTTGGCCAAGGGCATGATATGGCTTGTGGGCTGCTAACCCCAAAGATTGTTTTTTTAAATTCTGTTGCTCTCCACTTTATAATTAGTCCATTTTATAATCAGTCCTTTAGGTGCTCTAATCCTACAGTATGTGTTTCTAACCCTTCTGCAGGAGTTATTTACCTTTTTTTTTTTAATGCTGTTGAGGATATAAAATTACTTCTGTGTTATGCTAGAGTTTTAAAGCTGGTGTTGCACATTATGGAGGCTGTTCTGCCTTGCTCAGGTGGATTAGACTGTGATCACACAGAGCATTGTATCAGGCAGAGAGAATTCTGCCCCACGTATTTGTGATTCTTTTTGTTTTTAAAGAGCTGAATGAGCACGAGGGTAATATCCAGGGATATTGATCCTGGGACGTATTTTGGTAGAAGATGCTGACTCACAGCAACAACCCAAAATTGATCAGTTTTCCTCCTGTCCAGTGTGAAGCATCTCTGTGGTGTCTCCAACACACTCCTGACCCTCTACAGCAGGGCCAGCACTTCAAAGTCATCTTGCCAGACTTAATATTTTTCTTTTTGCAAGGTGTCTGCAGAACTGGGAACACCAGTAAAATCTGCACACTTGCTGCCTGCAGTAGTTTAAATTTATCAAATCGTTTTACCTCTTTTTCTACTCAGTGGCTTCCACTGTCAGTGTGTAAGTAAATACTATAGATGTGTGAGTAAGTACTATAGATGTGTGAGTAAGTACTATAGATGTGTAAGTACTATAGATGTGTAAGTAAATACTATAGATGTGTGAGTACTATAGATGTGTGAGTAAGTGCTGTATTTAAGTGTAAATAGGTGCTAGGGCTGCTTCTCACTTGTCTTTGGGGATGAAATAGCGTTTCACTGGCATCAAGGGCAGGTTCAGGTGCCTGAGAGCAGTGTTTATTTTATATATATACACTGGGGTAGTACATAGATAAATAGATTTATCAGTGTAGCTACTGTTCACTGCTGCTCTGTTGCTGAATGTGTGAAAGCACATCAAACCCAACAAAATTGTAAACAAAGTAGAATAAATGCTGCTAAAATTAGAACTTCAACCTGCCAGAGTACTGATAGAAAAATCTTCAGAAGACCTGTGTCTCGCAGTGTTGTGAACATGACTGACAAGTTCTGTGGTTCCAGTTTTTGGGCTGAAAGCGTGTGGATACAGGTTTCCATTGATGTTCCTGCTCATTCTTCAGGCATAGTTTGTTCTGGTGTCCCTGAGATATTTAATAATGCATCCTGACATCCATTAAATAAAACTTTTTATATGGACTTTAAAAAACAGTTGTAAATTGCAAGTTAATATTGTTTATTTAGCACTTTCACCTTATTTATGAACGAACTATTTATGTTGGTACATTCATTATGGTGCTGTTTACCTGTAAATCTGTATTTCAGTCACCAGCCCAAACATCCTACCAAGAAAAAGCCTCCAGAACCAACCAAAAAACCCCAAAGCCCCAGTTTGAACCAGATAAATTGATACAGAAGGCATCTAGGTACCTCCTCCCTGAAATCAAATGGCTGGATAATATAACCTGGAAGAGCTGAAAAATATTTCTGAGCACAGATGCACATTCCTGAGTGAAAACTTGGGTTCAGGAAGCAGTTTTGACAAAGTTCAGCATCCAAGGTTAATTCATGAATGTTGAGGCAATTGTGGGGGAAGTGGAAACTTCAGCTTTGTGGAATAGAAGGCTCAGGAAATAAAGAAGAGAGGGGAGCTGCTCAGAGCTGGATGACAGAAGAACATAAATATTTTAAAAAAGAATGTGTACGGGTTAAAGTACTGTGAAGAAAATTCAGTATTTTACTGGCTAAAAATCCCAACAGAGAATTATTTTCTGTAGTCCTTGTCTGGAATAATTGGTGATCCTCCGTATATTAATCTAAGGGTTAATTTGTACTCTGGCTTTCCTTAGATTGCCACCAAAAGGAAAATACCTTTGGAAAAAATTCCCTGATTAGAAATCTGGAGAAGAAACACCAGTGCAGTACTGGGTGTGCTGAGGAAATCTCAGCATCTAAACATCACCTTCCCTGGCAGGAGGGATTTGAGGAGGCATTTGAGCTTGGGGGTTGTGTGGGGGAAGCTCTGCCCAAGCACTAAAGGCAGCGTGGAAGGAAATCCAAATAAAGGACATCACCAGTATGACTCGGAGGGGCCTTGGCTTTCAGATTTGATGGCTTTTTTTGGCAGCAAAACTAACTAGAAATAAAAATGGCTGACTGGGAAGGGTAAAGAAAGGGAATGAATACAGCCAGATAGAGCAAGTCTTTGATCACAGATTACAGAGATTATTTCGGTGCATATCAATGTAAAGAGTAATGATGTCTTTGAAGAATTTGTAACACAAAAGTCCACGTACATTGCAAAGTATAAAGGATGGAGAAGGGTAAAGGATTAAGAAAGGCAAAGAATTTGTGCATCATTAATGAATGATGA
>VYZQ01018291.1:0-12162 GCA_013400655.1 Mystacornis crossleyi
TAAGACATCAAGGATGGGATGAAACGTGCTTCATGCCCATTTGGTGGTGTACACATCGAGCTTGCACTGACATAGCTGAGAGAGCTTGGAAAACATATTTCAGGTAAGATGCAAGTGTCTGCTCTAGTCTCACCAGGTTCACATGGACATTCACAGAACTTCCTCTGAGAGGTTGTTTCCTTGATACTACACGGACATCATTTGTGCCTGGCCAGGAAATGGATTAAAGGCTGGGGTGAGCAGACGGGACAACCAGAGTCCCTAAGTTTTTGGATTTCAGACATTCCTAGAGCAAGAATTCAGAAGCTGGTCTCAAAACCAAGCCAGAGAAAGCCCAAGGGTCTAAGACGAAAATGCTTCCTAGGAATATGGAGGGCACACATTAGCTGTGGTTTGTGAAAAGTCACCTGAATCTGTCTGTTCTCTTAGCTTAAAAGACAGAATTTTTGCATAATTCATGACCTGTCTTTTGAATGGAACAGGAAATGATAGCTGAAGCCTGAAAGACTGATCTAAGAGAAGTGCCCAGCACACCAGGTCTGGCCTCAGCTGGCAGCACTGTAAGCTGGAGTGGCAGGAGTCTGCCAGCTGCCTGCAGAGACATGCGAGGCAGCCGTGCTGTGCAGAAACAATAAAACTGCATTTGCAAAATGAAGTCCTGTGTTTCATTGCCATTGTTTGCCAGGGCATGAAGCTACTCCTATCTAAGACATGAAAACCTGGACTGGGCTCTATGCATTCTTGACAATTGCTTTTTTGTGGAACTTCACCCTGTGCAGAGCCACTCAGACATCAGCTTTCCAGTCAGTCTCTGCTAGGGCCAAGCAGAAAAACAAGTCCAAGCCCAGAACCAAAGAATCTGGCCTGTTTTTCAGTTTCCACTTGAGCACAGGTGATTGCCTTTTCCTCTTGCCAATTGCCAAAAGGACAATGACAACCCATCCAATCAGTGCGTTCATAAATTATGTAATGTCTATTGTTCCAAGAGTCTTATTCTGAGACACCTAAGTTAGCTCCTCCTTCACTGTCATTTCAGCACGGTCAGGGCATGGAGCATTCTGCAGGCATTGGGCCAGCTGGCTCCTGAAGCCCAGCAGTGAAGCTGGTTGTGGGTCACAGTGGATGTGACCACTCCCCTGGGATGCAACAAGGATGTGCTCACCTGACTACACACTTGGAAGTTAAGTGCTTGGATGGTTGCACACCAGCTACCTCCCAACCTTTCCGAGTCACAGAGACCTGCTGACATCTCTTCAGAGCCAACCAAACTCACAAGCATTAAATCAAAAACCAGTAACTCTTAGCGTACTACCAACCAGATCAGAGTTCAGCTAAAAACCACCTTGGCAATCTTTAATATCCTGCCATCCAAGTTAATCTAAATTTGACACAGAGTTCTGCCTGGGAAAGGAAATATGATTCTTTCAATCTGCTTGGCCTTTTTGGTGAGTGCTCTTTCTCTTTCTCTCTTCCCTCCCCCTTCCTCTCCCCCCGCCTCTCTACAAGTATACACAGACAGTGATCTGAGAGCGTGCAAGAGAAAATGCTTGACTTTTTCCTGAAAGCCCTCTGCCGAGGGTGGTGTTTCCCCACCTCCACGCTGCTGACGAACGCTGATGTAAACACCAAGCATATGCCCGTCTAAAAGGCCACAGGGGTTTTCACGTGAATCCTGTGTTTTTTCCACAAACCCCGTGGCACTGTACTTCAGCTTAAAATATATCTCCTTGTTTCTGGTTAACCCACAACCCCTCTAAGGCTAATATAGTTTACAGCAGCAGGCAAAACTACTCAGCAGAACCAAATTTGGAATTCTCTCAGCTACAAAACCCTTTCAAGAAACAGTTGAAACTGTGGCTGTATTAAAATCAAAAAAACCTATACTGACACAAAAAACGTTAGAAAAAAAACCAAAACAGCTATGCCTTCGGTGTGTACAATGCCACCGAAATCATAACAGGAAGGAAGTAGACCTCAGAAACTATAAACAGAATTCAACAGAGGTAGGAAGTACCTCAAATGCTTTCACGTAGTGACTGTAAAAAAGATACTAAAAGGAGAAAATGTTTCCAGGTTTTTTTTCTTGTTCGCTTTTTGTTTCTTCCCCACTTTAGGTATTTGTAGTTGTTTTGAACAGTAAGAAATCATCACAAAAGCAAATGCAGCTTTTAAGTCCTCACATGCAAAACAAATTATGGTACAAATAACAGCTTGATTTTCCTTCCACTCACCCCCCTGCACCATCCGAAATATCTCAGCCTCTTTGCTCAGTTAAAATAAGCCTTTCACCTGCATCTCTCTGCACTCAAACTCAGCAAGTTGTGTGGCCAGAAATTAGATGGTGCTCTTCTCCCTTCCTCTCCACAGCTCCTGGCTCTAAATTATGCTACTTCAAGGAAAATAATTAAAAGCTCCAAAGCCAAAAAATGATAATGCACCTCAATAGTCAATAGGAGCCTGCACAAAAAGAGAAAATACTCTCCCCCCGCATCTTCAGACGCTTCACAGATCTCGTAACTGTATTTCACACCTTGCTTGCTCTGTGAGCTCCTGCACCCAAAAACTCCTCTCAGGGCCCTGATTTCCAGCAAAGAGGGCTACCTGGTAAATTCCCTCCTATTTGTAACTTTAGTTCACTTTACCATCCTCCTTTTCACCCTTTCCTAGGTTTTCTCACTTGAAAGTGCTCTGGAAACTGTAACAACCAGGAACTAAGTGGCAGTCAGAGGATCCCCACATGCTGGGCTGGGCAGGAGAGTACCAGCCTGGTCCCCAGCCCCAGAGGCCCTGAGGGGACAGAGGCAGAGCCTGGCAGAACCAGATCCCCAGCTGCAGGGCCCTGCTGCCCTGTCCATGGACCTGGAAACCAACAGCCGAAGGGTAACCTTCCTATTTTCCCTTTTTCTGCTACCTGTGGCTAATATTGCAGACATTTCCGTAAACAAAAATCCTTACCTTTTGACCTTTCTCTGCACTTTTGGCTTAGAACAGAGTTCCCCATAGACAGCCAGCAGCACTACCCAGGTTCACAGTGCAGAACCACACGCGTTAGATTTGTCCCACTACTGAAAACACATACGCACCAAGTTGGTAGGGAAATAGAACTTTATTCCAAGACGTGAGCTGAAGCAATGAGCATATGAAGCAACAACCACTAGAAAAAAAGTGAAAAACACATCAAATATTCGTATTGTACCAGTTAAGTTTGAACACAAAAGTCCCTTTCAGTAAAATGTATGCGCAGGACAAAAGCACATGCGAAGCTCAGAAGATCACCTAGAGCATTGCTTTTAATGTCTAAGAAAGAGGTCTCCCCTACAAAAATCTTTAAGCCAGGAAAAAACCCTTCAAGTAACAAAGTAGAAATGATCTGTTCATTCTGCTTGGCACTGTGGAGAAGGAGGGGGATAATATATCCCAAAAGAGTATACATCTTTAAGATGCGTAAATTCAAAGCCCCTAGAACACAAAGTCTGCTGCCAGACCAAGTACGATTTTTTCTTCCTCATTTAGGAAGTCAAGTGAAGTATGTCTGCCAAGCACAGGGGGATCATGTTCAGGAGTGAAAGCTGATAAGATCACATAGTCTGCCTGCCAGCAAGGAAATTTCATTGACACACACACACCCACCAGACCTCTTCTCTTGGTCTTTTTAATGGCACCTTATCACTGAAAGCTGCAAAGTGCATCCAATTCTACAAACATTCAAACAAGTATTTCCTTAGTACAGGAGTCTGACTGTCTTAGAACAGGAGGCCAAATGCTGCTCTCCTTGAGCTCTCCCTTCACATTCATTTCAGTACCACTGGAACAAAGCTGCAAGTGCACACGAACAGCAGAGTTGGCTCTGTATAAGTCAGAGGTGGTGGTTATTTTAACCTGGCTCATGCATGTGGCATGAAAAAAGGGGTAGCTGGACCATTTCTGTGCTATTTGCAAGGTCTGCCAACTTCATTCTAATGCACACATATATACATACATACACTTGTATGTAAAATGCATGCATACTAGCTTACAATCATAAGAAAAATGCAATTTATTTAAAAATCTGTTCTTTGGGACTCTAGAATTTTAGTGGTTAATCCACTAAATTCACAGGTAATATGAGTTGAATGGTCACTTTTCTTAACACAGTACCATAAATGCATCACTTTAAAACTACTATCATGGAGGCTAATCCAATAACAACAATGGCAGCAAAAAAATTCATTTTCAGGACAAATGTCAGTCAGGCATTAAAAAAATATGTCTCTGAAGAATTGCATTGTTTTCGAAAAATACACTGAAGTATTCTATACAAGAATATAGGCATCACACTTATGAATCTAAATTTATAACCACTTAAATGTATGAGCTATTCTCAATAAACCGTCTACATTTGCTACCCACCTACAGTAGCTACAGTTTCAAATTGGGAACACCACGAATTTATGTACTTTCCCTGAGATCAGTAATCCAAAATAAATAGCCCTGCAAAGGTAACAGTGTAAACTCTGGATTTAAGTCTTCGATAAGGATCAGTCCTCAAAAGCCAAGGAGAACATTAAGCAAACGTAAACACAGCAATCATTTTGTCAGTTTCGAGTTATTCTCAGCAACAGTGGAACCCTATGGGAGACGTAGCATCCAAATGTTGAAGACCCATCACTTTTATTGTACAATACAGTTGTCCTAGTTTTTCACTTTCCTATCATTGGACCCCTGAACACATCCAGCTGGGACTGTGGATCTCCAAATCATGACCCAGATCTGCTCTTCCACTCTGCACAGTCTTTATAGTGCCTTTAAAACCACTCTTTCTGAGGATCTTACTCTTGGATAGAGGAATGGCGAATAGATCTGTGATAATCCTCTGGACTAGTCACAAGTTCTGGTAAATCATAGCCTCTCAGCAGATGTCCACTGTTTTGTTGGGCAAAGTAATACAGCTGCCTGGCAAACATTGGTTCAACCTTAAGAACAGACAAAATGTTAATCAGACAGGTGACAAAACTTCATGCTCCTCATCTTAGTTATTTACAGTGGTTCTAAGTTAAAAACAAGATGGGACAAAACAGTTCTGCTTACCAGAATGGGAACACAATTTCAACAGTCTCACGAATCTGTTTTAAGCTAGGTCTTGCCTAGCCTAGCCTAGCTCTGCTGCCAAGCGCCTCCCACTCCTGACCTTCACTGCCTCCATTTAGAAGGGATTGTAGCAGTGACACAAATGATGTATCAAAAATTGCAGTCCCTTAGCCAGCCCCAGGATGTGAGCAATGCCCACAGGACACACATGCCCACGGCCACTCAAGGTGTTTAAATACATACTGGACATGCCAAAAGCCTTGTCTGCATTTCAAAGTACTTTAAGGACTCAACTTGAAATGCTGGAGCCCTCGGGTAGGCTGAGATATGTCACCAGATGACTGTGCCTGAAGTTAGATTTCAACCTAACATCAAGGTTACTCTTGTTTCTGTTCATTCAAGTTCTGATGAGGAATTTGTTCAACCACCAAGTGGGATTTGTATGAGTTAACACTGCCTTCACTTCTGTCTCTTCAGAAACCACCACTCCCTCTCAGGGCTTTGGGCTCCGACTGTAAATATTTGAGCTGTACACTGAGAACTCCTGAAGCTCTCCTTACTCTCAGTGGAGGACAGGCTGGATGACACTTCTCCACAACCCTCTCCTGCTGGTCAGCCTGTCCCTCCATATTAAAAGACACAGACACTGTTTTGGAGCAAATAAATGCCATGGTGGAGATGGGAAGGCAGTGGGACAGGTGAGCCAGGCAGCTTCCAGTGCATAACTGTTTGGTGGGATGGTAGAGTCCCACCCGCCCACGAGTCAGGACAGATCAAGAGGATGAGTAGATCAAGGAATTGGCAAAGGGGAAGCAAAGCTCTGGAAAGAGCAGGAGGTACAGGCTCACAGAGACGATGCCAGGACAAGAGATGGAAAAGGGGGCTAGAGAGAGGATGCTAGGAAGGAGGGATGGAAAGCTGGAAAGCCAAAATAGGAATGGAAAATTGAAGGAGAGTCAGGGATGGGCAGCTATCTCTAACTAGTCATTGCACAGCTCTGGATGGATTTGTGGGCTTCTGACCTTCCACCCCAGAGACCTGCTAGGCAGCACTGTGGCAGCATGAAAGCTACACAGCTAAGGAGAGGCCACAGCTTATGGCAGAAGTCTGGCTTGGGACCCGTGCTGCTACTGAAGGGGCTTTTGAAAAATTTAGAAGAGACACCAGTTTTCTTCTCAAGGATGCAGAAAGCTAAGCCCTGCCACTAACATGTGCATTACCACCTCTCTTGTGGTTTTACGGGCCAATACAGCCAATTCAGAAAGTACCTGGTCTCAGTCTCTGTCATCACCCTCTCTGAGAGAGCATCCCGAAACACCAGCTTTGAGTGTGTGTGAACTGTGGTCAGTCAGCCCATGGGCCTCACAGCTACTGAACCCTGAAGCTGCACAGGCAGCCCCTGCGTCCCGTTAAGGGCCGAGGTCCTGGAAATGCAGGCTGGGATTCAGGAACACCTGCAGGTGCAGTGGGTGTAAAAGCACCACATCCTGCACTGGCCAGGCAGTCCAAGGAGCTGCACAACTGGGCTGGTGATAGCAACACAGCCCGGTAGTTCCAGGTACATTTCAGATTTAGGGTTTGATGGGATTTGCAACAGATCACACATGACAAGCTCTGTAGAGAGGGAAAATCAGGTTCTCTGCCCTACTGAGGGCTACCCGGCAGTCCTTGGCAGATATGGGGATTAAACCCTGTTCTGGAAAGTGCTGCATTTTCAACAATATATTACCTCCCTCATAATACACGTGAGGTACAAAAGCCTGACTGGCAGATTCGTGTCCTCCGAGAAGCGTGCTTATTTTAGGTAAGGCAGAAATCCTACTTACATGGGCTGTAATTAGTTTCCTCTGCCTCTGTGGATCTGGAAATTCCTCCCCAAAGCACAGAGCGACCTGGTATCTTGGCAGTGGACGTCCATGGTGAGCAAAGGCTTGCAGCTCTGGGAAGAGAGAAGATACCATGCTGTGGAATAATCATGGAGGACAGGCAAGCACCACACAGCTACTCACTCACTCCCAAGCACCAGCATAGGAGAGAAAAACAGAATGGCAAAAGGAAAAAAAATTGTGGGTTGAGATAAAGACAGTTTAATGGGTAAAAAGAAAAAAAACAAAGAAGACAGAAGAAAAAAAAACAAGTGATGGAAAAAGGAATCACTCGTGACCGGCTGACCTACGCACAGCCAGTGCCCAGGCAACAGCAACCTCTGGCAAATTCCCCCATGCCGTTTTACTGCAGAAAGCAAGGTCATATGGAATGGAATGGAATGGAATGGAATGGCATATCCCCCAGCTGGGGTTGGCTGCCCTGGTTGTGCCCCTTCCCAGACTCTTGTCCACTTCAGACTGCAGCCTGTGAGGGCAGAGTGAGACACAGAGAAAGCCTTGGCATTGTGCTTGCACTGCTCAACATCAGCTAAATTGTCCCTGTGTTATCAGCACTGTTTAGGTCACAAATCCAAGCCATAGCACCACATGGGCCACAATGAATAAAATTAGGCCTGCTCCAGTCAAAACCAGTATAGGCCAGTAAGATAGACTTTGTGGATGACCCTGAAGCACAGTGGGAAAAGATAAAGTAACTTCAGGGGATGATGAGAGAGGTCAGGGAAAAGACATGAGGTAAGCACAAGACGCTGGGTTTGGAGACTTTCCCTCAGGTCAGGGGGAGCCAGTTACAACACTGCAATTTTTCTATTTGCTTTGTCTCACAATTAATTTCATAATGCACAAACCAAGATGTCTCCCAGTTGGTACTGCCTTGGGACCCTGCCAGCAGAACCCCTGGAGCAGACACTAGTGGTAGCTGGGAACCATCCAAGCAGACACAGAAGAGCAGCACTGAAACCAATTGCTTGGTAGTGCCAGAGACACAAAGCACTGCCAGGCTAAAAATTCAGCCACTGAGCCAGACTGTCTCAGAGCCACTGCCACCACTGTGCCTGCTGCGGGACACTGAGGTAAGGAAAGTGGAATGGCTCTACTTCAGCCATGTGCAGAGCCAGCAAAAGAGCCTTTAGTGTCTTCTGTGCTCCTGCACTCTCTTCACTAACCCATAACTTTGTGCAAAGTGAAATGGTCAAATTATATTATTATTCTAATAGTCAGTGTCCCCTGTGAAAGGTAGGGGGGGAGGCCTTTATAAGGTACTTCCACTCAGACCAAAATCACCAATGTTGTGGACCAAATGTCATGTTTTAGACACTGCATTTCCACCCTGAAAAGAGAAAATTCCATCTAACATATCCTTGTTAAAGTCAGTGTTAAGTGCCGTATTTCTACACAGCTGATTGGTAAAGATTCCATTTTGATTTATAACCCTGTTCATGCTTTCTGGAAAAAATGAAAATTACTATTAAAGCCAATGTGTTATAATGAAGCACCCTCCCTGCTACAGAGGGAAAGGAGAGCCTCTGAACTTGACCTGACAAATGCATCTTTTCCCAAAACACACCTCTGCCTTTCCTACTTTAACTGCAAGCTGTTCAGACCAGGTGTGGATTCAGTGGCTACCACAACAGCATCCCAGCCCTGGCTTGGACTACCAGTCTTACTGAGAGGGTCACTTATACAAGTAAAACAACGGGCAGGTCACTTAAAACATGGAGTACAGTGTAGCTTTTCCCAGAGTCTCTCCAAAAAGCCACTGAAGAGTGCCATGAGCTCTCTAGGGATAAGGCAAGAAAGAAGAGATATTTTCCATGGGATGCTGCTTCCCTGTGTGCTGCTACAGGACAGGGAAGGACAATCCACCCAAGGCCAATCCAACCTCACTGCTAATGTGCAACTTCTTTCAACTTCCTCTTTCCCTTGTTTTACTCAGTCTCAGCAATTGTCCAAATCCTAAATACCTGTGGGAGTGCCCATAGCACAGACCTGGAGAAGAAAGCCCTTTCCCACCACCAGGATAATCATGGCTTCAGGTCAGCCGAGCACTTCTCCAAAACCTTCTTCTCTGTCTTCCTTTCCAGGCCCAAGCACATCCTCCAACACCAAAGAGCTCTCCATGTGTCTCCCCAAACCTTTCCCATCTCCTGATTCTCTGGCTCCAGCTGCCACCCTCACACTCCCAAGTCCTCTTCCTCTGTTCTCTTAGTCTGCATCCAGCCCAATTTACAACAAGTACAATGCATCTATCTCTCTCCACAGAGACCATTCCCCTGGTTTCTGATTTATTGCACCATTTTAGCTTTCTCAGCAGCAGAAGCTCCTCAGCACAGGCCCTGATGTTCCAGTGCAGTTTGCATTGTAGGGTTCAGCTCCTCAGTGGTTTCCCAAAGAGCTGTGGTTGGTTCATAGCAGTTCTGCATCGGTCCCTTTCTCTGCTATTCAAGATTCCCTCTCCTGGCAGAGATCTCCTGCCTCTCTTCCCAGAGGAGCTGCAGTTTCCCAGCGTAGGGGAATCCCTGAGCTTGCTTGCAGGCTGGGAGCTCAGCACATTCAATTAATGTGCAGATGTGACAGGCCCATGGCAAGTCACTTACAAACTTCACTGAGCATCATCACATGCAAAAACTCGCTTTGCACACGCCACAGACTGTGACTGCAACCACACACTTGGGTTTGTGCAGGCACTGGTGCATAAGTAATTTAGGAGGGGTGAAAAATAACTATTGCTTGAGCTTATCTTTGGGGTTAGGTGTCTAAAAAGAGATGTCCTGTCAACCATTTGGAAGAACCCAGAGCACATCTAAAAAACCACCCGAGAAAAGGGAAAGGGATTTCCAAAACCATCACCAGGCGCAGAATTATACATCTTTAAATTAGCATGTGATTGAAGCCCAAGCCAATACCCTGACCTCAAATTCCCCTTTCCAACTGCCAATTCTCACATCTATACAAGATTTCTCTCTTTAAATGCATCTTTTCTTGACTTGTTTCTCTAGGACAGTGCATCAACCTTGGAATATAAAGTGTGCCAAAGCTGCTGATTTGGATTTAGTTTGTTGGGTTTTTTTTTTTTAATTTTGCAAGGCATTATTCCTCTGAGAGTGTCATGCCAGTGCTGATGCCCAGTTCCAGTAAGAAAATACACCAAATCATAGCCACATAGTTCACCTCTAAGTGATTCCAGAAATATTAAAAAAGGGCCAACATCTATTCCTGCTGCCCAAGCTGTCCTGTGGAACAATGACCATCTCCCACCAGTTCCTCTGGGTGGACACCTCTCCTCTCTCTAACTGTTTAGATGTGGTGGGAAGTGAGGTTGAGGGTTTGCCCCTTCACTTCATGGGCTGGAAGGAGAAGGCACTGTCCTAAAGCACTCCCCTGCTCCCTCTGCACTGCCTTGTGCAAAATGAGACCTTCCCAAAGAGCTCTGATGAGGTATGCACCTCCTTGCTCAGAATATTAGGCAATCCTGAAATTCCAGAGGTTCTGAAATCTTTTCAGTTCCCAGGTATCTTTTAGACACTGGCACAGTTTGAAAAGAAGTCTTGCTACTGAAATTTTTGTACTCTGGGCAAGACCTCAGGCTTTTTTTGGGTCAAGCTGAGAGGAGCGCAAGTGCAGACCACAGACCTATCCAGGACTTAAGACTAGCAAATCCAAAATCAGGATCCACTTTTCTATGTCAATTTATGGAAAAACTATTTTGCTAGGTTCCTCTTTATGCTTCGTATAGANAGACACTGGCACAGTCTGAAAAGAAGTCTTGCTACTGAAATTTTTGTACTCTGGGCAAGACCTCAGGCTTTTTTTGGGTCAAGCTGAGAGGAGCGCAAGTGCAGACCACAGACCTATCCAGGACTTAAGACTAGCAAATCCAAAATCAGGATCCACTTTCCTATGTCAATTTATGGAAAAACTATTTTGCTAGGTTCCTCTTTATGCTTCGTATAGAAAAGTAGGGGGGTTGGGTGTTACCAGCTGAGCCTCAGTTGACTCCTGCTGGTCTGTGCAGGGGCGTTGGAAGTGCAGAGAGCACAGAAATTTATAGGATTACTCAGGATTCAAGTACTCCTTGGCTGCATTTGCCCAGAAGTATCGAGGGGCAGCTTTTACTTTAATTCATAAGGTAGCATGAGAAGAGCTCTCCCATAAAGCTGATGCGGACAATGACCAGGTGACATTTCCAAAACACTATCAAAGCCATAGTGGGAATTACCTGCTAAAAACTGCTGAGTATCAAAGAGCTTGCATGTTTGGTCCCGCTCCAGCTTGTTGGGTCGGTCACTGCAGAGTGCCAGAGGCCCATCCCAGTAGATCCTACTTTGGCAAAGTCTCTTAGCGTAGAGGCCATCGGGTGCCATCCATAGAATTACTCCTCGTTCCAGGTGGTTCAGCAGTTTTTCTATGTTCTTCCTCTGGCCATTATCCTCTGGATAAGGGAAGATAACTTGGTCCAGGCTGCTGACCTCGTAGCTTTGGCCATGGGATATCCTACAGCCTTCAGGACTGGAAGTTGTCACCTCCTTCACCAGTATTTCACGGTAATATAAGCAGATGTGGAGTCGACAGTCTACAAGGAGAAACAAACAAACAGACAAAAAACAATCACTGTGATACATTAGTATGGATGTTTTACGTTCCAGATCTGCTCTAAGGCCAAGAGAGAAGTTTGCATGAGATTTCTGAGCTCAACGGTCAGCACCACCCAGAAGCTCATATTAGTAAAAAAAAATAAAAATAATATAAACACTAAGAATTTTTGGGCACAGTAGCATTAATGCTCTCTCATCTTATTTAAAGGGCTACTGATGCATGGGAATTTGGTATGAACTGAAATCCCACAAACTTCACTTTTCCATTTAAAAGGAAAAATCTGCACACAAGAAGTTGACGTTGGTCACATTTCCCAAGTTCACGTCACAATTAAACCCACCGGCTCAGTACACTTCCTCAGATTTAATAAGGAAGTAAGCTGGGTTTCCCCCCAGACTTTGCATAGAAAAGGCTTCTGCACAGGGGACCTGCAAACTTGCACTCAAGCTGCCTGGAGAGAAGCAACTGCTGGCTCCAGCTCCAACAGGGTTGTACCCAAAACCCCCTGCCTTGCTTTAAAATGGCTATTTGGTCAACTTGGCTAACTGCTCCAAATTCACACAGTGCTGAAAAAAAAAAAAAAAAAAAAAAATATAAACAATAACACCGGTAG
>VYZQ01018312.1:4232-18080 GCA_013400655.1 Mystacornis crossleyi
ACTAAAGACTCGCTGACATTTGCTGTCACGAGTACAGCGCCAAGTACACTGATGATCTCAGCTGTGGCCCGCAGTTCAAATAATAATAGTAGTAGCTACGACAATGTTAGCATATGACCAAGAACAAAGACATCCCACAAAACACACAGGCCAAACTGGGGGAACATACCAAAGAACAGTAAATGCTAACTCAGAAAGAGACAATTCATTGGTCACTTTGTCATTCAAATATTTTCAAAAATTAATGACGTTTGCCAAACATATGTCTAGCATTTCCCTAAGATAGCAAGCTTATGGACAGTAGGAATTCAAATGATTCATATGCTCTGATGTGACTGCTTAACATGGCTTATTAAATCAGCTCTCCTAAGTGTCCAGTACAATGACTATCAAATATCAAAGCATAGGAAATAGGGTCCCATTTTTTTTCATTGGTGTGTGCACAAACAGAAAGCAAATTAATTGGAATTCACGCAACTCACCTAAGACCTATTTCTTACAGAATCTCAGCTGAGAATACCTTTAAGTGCAGCACTCAGTTCAGTAATACTTCATTGCTATGACAAAACACAGAGCCATTACCAGAGTGAAGTATAGAGGCAGAACTTTCAAAAATAAAACCAAAAAAGAAGCTCTCCGGATAGAGCTCTTTAATCTCTATATCAGATTATTTAGCAGGCGGCCTGAAAAGATCCCGGAGATTTTGACAATAGAATCATCAAGAGGGCCACTTACTGCCTCAAAGACTTTGAAGTTCCTTTGGACTTTTAATTAAACAAATATAAAACAAGTCAGAAGTAAATGTTCTCATTCAATTTGCATCTGTTCATTGAAGCATTTATGTCCTTTGTTACCTTAGTGCTGGTACAGACTGCAAATATTTGTGAATATTGTTTTACTTTTAGGTTAGGGAACTATTATAACTCAATTTTATGGTGAAGAGTGACATTCAGACTGAATGCCTTTGCACAAGCATGTAACCCAGTCCTCTCTAGACCATATATTAGTTTTCAGTAGTTTTGAATACATTAAAAAAAAGAAAAAATATGGTAAACTTTAAGCCCTCCTAGGAACATCTAGAACAAGTAAGCATAATGACACAGATAGAGGCTATAAAAAGAAAATTTGGTCTTGTGCAGATTGCACCTTGGCATAACTAAATCAGACCAAAACTTAAGTTGACAGTTTTGAACAGCAGGTCGATATGGCACAAAGCAGAAAACCATGAAAAATATCTAAACAAAACAGTGGCAATACCAAACAACCTTTCCACATCTCTGTTAACATGTACAGAAATAGAATAAAGTGAGAATGGCTCCACAGTTAAGCTGAAGTCTGCTGTAACTGTTTTTAAAGTCAAAGCCCCAGATATCTTGATAAAACCCCTTTTGGGTCAAGTTAAGTTCTTAATATAAATTGCCTTAAATAAAGGCTTTCTCAGCCCTCAGTTACACAATTCTTGGATATCGTCCATTAGACTTCTGATCTTGATTCTTAGAATACCTTTTCTGGGATCAGATCAGACCCAGGGCATTGTCTATTGGGTCCTTCAAAGAACGCAAATCTCTTATGAAGAAATGCACATAAAACCCAGGAGAGCTTCATTCACAAAATGATTCACGGACATGGGAACACACATTTCCTCGGTCAGAGGAAACTAAATTAGAAAATCCCTATATGTGCAAGCATATGCTCAGTAAAATCGGATTTTTACTACTGTTCGTCCACCTTAAGTAGAACTGTGCTGTCTCAGTAGTTGGGAGTGAGGCCACATCCCACAGGCAACAGGGCCAGATAACTTTCTGAGATCAAATCTCAAGGAAACAACCCTGTGATGGTAGTTGAGTTGCTGAGGTGACTGAATGGGTCTTCCACATCCCAGATTATATGGTGAAAAATAGTTAATTATGTATATTTAAGATTTCTTTAGCTCATATTTAATACTTTACCTGTCATGGAAGTTTCATGTGGAGATGGAGCAAAAAAGTATGAGCTAACATAGATGTGTCTTCTGTGGCTCTGCCCTCTGAAGGGCTCACTTCTTCAGAAACAACAATGTTCACCCCACACAAACAAAAAAAAATGTCTAACAGAATATTTTTGACACAATTCTTTCCTATAGTTTCCATCAGCTTTATTTCTTTTTTCTTATTATTATTTGCATCAAAATTTTGCATCTTTTCTTTATGAACATTTTCAAAATTTGAGAAGTCTGAGTAGAAGCCCAGCAAGTGAAACGCCAGGCAAAATTTTACTTTTTACATTTATCAATGGTACTTCATAATATTTTCAAAGCTATTTCTCCTTGAACCAATAACCATTAATGCAGTACCATTATTCAGGTAATAACATTAGGAGGTATTTCTCTATTGCTAAAGCAAAAGATGAATAATTTTTGTCCTGAACAATACATGCAAAGAAGATATAAAGTAAGTGAATTCAAAGTCTCAGTAATAAATCTCTTGAAAACCTTGATATTAAAGTACAGTTAACCATTGAGCAGGGAAAGCCTAACACATTTGCACTATTTCTGACATTAATGCCCTGAAATATGCTAATTAATAACACAAATTTGATTCCAGACAGCATTCATATTCTTTGGAAAAGACAGAGGTAGATCAGATTCTGAAAGAGGAAAAGCCAGGAATCACCTGAAACAGCTTTCCAGAAAGTGATGTCCTTTGAAAAATAAGAACACTTTTCTCTGAGCAAACACTTCAATGAGGACTACACATAGTATGGGGGGAAGAGGGGTCAGAGAGCTAATCTACAATAATATCTATTTATACTGTCCCTTCCCCTTTGTGCAAATGTCCAGGAGGGACAAATGAAAAAGGAAAAAAGTAGAAAGGGACGTCACACAGACAACCTGAGTTTAATACAGCAGATCGAGGAATCAAATATTTTCAAGCCATGGATAAATAAAATGAGGCTTGGCATGATTTGGTTGCTTGAGACGCAGCTGAGGGCTGGATCTCTGCAGCTCAGGCAAGCCCTGCCAAGGTTTGCCTGAGGAGAAGGAAATCAGAGATAACTCCAGGTACCTTCAAGCTTCATCAGACTCCTACTGTCCCCCCAGGGACAACGGAAAACAACAGATACTGCTCTGCAAAGAGAAAACATTTCAAGAAATAACATTCTGAGGTGGAAATTCACCACCAGCTGAGAGCAAGAAAGGAGCAAAGAGCAAAAGAAAAAACGTGGTTTCAAATAGCGTGTCTGAAAATAGAGCAAATGTGTGCAAGAACAACGAGCTTTCTGTGAGTTGTGCTGGAAGCACAGCCCAGGGCCAGTGCATCTCCACTCATATTTGGGCAGCTGGCCAGAGACTACAGAATAGACTTTCCTCCCATTATTTTCTCATTTTCATTAAACTGCATTTTAGGGCACCACCAAACAAATCTACTTTCTCTACATTTTTCTCAGGCACATACCCTTTGCTCCCAGCATAAGAATAATCTCTCCTGGCAAATAAAGCAAGTCCCCATTAATTATCTTGCTCTCTCCACTTTTGCAGCTTTACTTGTAGGAATACTGCCACGACTGTGGACTGTTTGCCAAGAGGCCTTACACATGCTTTTTTCATTATTAGATTACTATAAAATTTAACCATATAAGTCTCCTGAGCTGTACCCTCCTGACAATGCCAACAGACATTCTAAAATAGACTACTTCAGACGGTGAAGAGACCAGGCCTTTTTGCAACTCATTAAACTGAGGTTTATTTTTGCCTTGTTAGTAGATGTGATTCTGCTCCCGCTGATGGGCACTGCAGCAGCCTCAGCTCTCACATGAGCATTTTAAAAACATCAGACCTTGTCATGCTCAGCAGTTACACAATATTTCATTTAACTAAGTAGGAAGTTTGCATGTCAGGGCTACAACAGCAAGGGATGGATTTTGCCATTTGGCATTAAAAGATTTTGATTCTAAATTGCTGGGGAAATAATGGTATACAAGGATAGAGCTTGTTTTTCATTTTCTCCTCAAATCACAGAGCCTAATTGGTTCTGCCAATACAGAACTATAAGCAAAAAAATGAATTCTGAAATAGTACTTTTTATCAATAGGTAGCAGAGTACTTTGCAATGGAACATGATACCATTTTCCCCTCGTAAATTGATCTCTTGAAGTAAAAAGAAATTACTTGTGTATCCAGGGGCTCACAGCAGACGACAAGTATGGAAGCAAACAACTTTCAGGCTTTGATCACTTTAGTTAATCCTAACAAGCGCTATCTAACAAGCAACTTGCTATCATTAATTTCCCATCAATGGTAAAGAATCTGCCTCAGAAGGACACAGCCTCTTTTTGCAGTATGTGAAGACAACACACATGGTAGAGACTGGAATTTATTCTCTCAGTGTAGCAAAAGATAGAGTAAATAACGCTGTCCCTAATTCAACTTTCAGGAATGTCAGCCAGAGCAGTCAGGGAAGGGCACCAGCTGCCTGTCCTCTCATTCTGATCTATTGCAGCAGCAAGGCAACGGTATCTGACAGAAAGGGAAAACCCAAAACTCTCACACACCACAGCAAACACCTATCAAGATAAAGACTCAAGATTTGCACCAAGTCTAAAAAAACCACAAACAGTAACATTGTAAACTGGATTGATGAAATCAAAACAAAGATTCTTCACATATGCTTGCTAGCATATTCCTTTATTTTCACATCACCTAATATCTAGGATATAATGTGTTTAACAGCTTTAAAAATATGATCAAGAGCCACCATCCTTGTTTCAAGAAGCTTATGTCTACCGTAAGCCCTCAGTGATGTTTAAATATGCAGAGCCATAAGTACCAGGGAAGAAAGGAAGAAACACAAGCCAGTGCCCATTTAGCAAACCAGCAGTGTCTGCACTATCCCGAGCATCACGCGGAAGTTGTGCACAACACCCTTCATTAAACAAAATGTTTGCTGGTGAAATGAAGTAAAATAACTTGCAGAGTTGTTTGTTCACTGTCTTGTTGGAAGTGGTACAAGAACCTGGTAACTTTAGGTTGAAGAGGGCATTAAAAAAAAGACCCTAACTGCACAAGGGCACAGACACTCTGTGCCCAATCCCTGTCCTCCCCCATCATGCTTGCATTGCCTAAGGATGTATAGCCCAGCACAGATGGCCCTGCGTGATTGTCTGAATACGCTGATAGAGTCATTCTTTCAATGTCACTGAGATTTATTTTTCTATCTTAAATCTCTGCTGAAAAATACCCCCAGTTTCATGAAGTTGCCCACAGCTTCCCACAAATTCCAGCCCAGCTGAGCAAAGCAGGACATAGCTCAGACCTGGAGCCTTGTAAGGAAGGCAGCCAAGCCCCAGATTTCCTGAAAACTTTTGAAGTTAGTTATTTTTTTCTCCCGAGGTGTTTTATCCTTAAAAAACAAGAAAACACCCTTCTAAAAACAAAAGCGGAGAGTTGGGGAATTTTTTCCCATTCCACCAATTAAATCAATGAATCCCATATTTTCAGCTTTACTCTCTTATAATTTTCCTCGAGGAAAATCAAGCTCCACTCCAGTGGCCCCAGCACTCCATAGCTTAGCATGGTATATGCTGCAAGAATAAGCCAGGACTTTTCCACTGAGATAAGTGAGTGCAGCACTGTGCCCATCCTGGGCACAGTGACATGAAAATGTCCTTGCTGCACTAACAGAAAAGGACTGCTGGTGGCTGTCACACTGTCACACCCCCATAAGTCTTCTTCTCTATGTCAAAAAAAAAAAAAATAAAAGGTACTGGAAGACTTCAAAAGATATTGTAGGGGACTACAAAGCACATGCAGGGTGTGAAAAGAGCAGTAGATTGACAGGAGAAGCAAAGAACAATCCAGACTCTGGCCCTCACCCTGGGAGCAGCCAGCAGCGCTGGAGGGGCCGCAGCCAGAGCTCTTTACTGGGCCACGCTCCCTCTGAGCTCACACACCTGGCAGGGACAGGTGACAGCTCCCAACACCTCCTGCTGTCCCCATCACCTCTCACCAGCACCGGGGCCAGCAAGAGCAACCCCCACACAGCTCCCCACGAGGGACAGCGGGGCCAGGGCCAGCCTTGATGGGCATGTCTGCCCTCGCTGGCTGACACAATTTGTTTCTGTGCTAAAGGGCTGGGACGACAGGACCAGGCTGTGACCTGGTTTTCTCTTTAGGCTTGTAGGAAGACTGTGTCTATCTCAACAGGATGGTCTAATGGACAACATCACCGATTAGGAATGACTCCCTCAACAATATTTTATAATTCCAAAGCTACCAAAATACATGCAGTAGCCCCTACTTATCTGGCCACTCAAGTCCCCACTAGTAAACACGTAGATGGGGATTGGACTGAATTCTTCCACTGAATTTTGGTGACATTTCAAGACCCTAGTTATCTCATTGGGCCAAATAGTCTGCTTAAATTCACAGTAGAAGAATTAGCCAGCTTGGCTTTGAGGTCACAGTATGCTGCACCATCTACACAGACAGACACACACCAAAGAAATATTTTTCCCTTGTTGATTTATTAGCAATAGATTTAGTTGCATCTAAAAAAAAAAAAAACAACAAAACAAAACCAAAAAAAAAAAACCCTCCCAAAAAATCAAACCAAAACAAAGACTCCCCATTCCCCAAAAAAATCACCTGTGCAAATTCAGCCACAACATCTCAAGCAGCATCTTTTCATAAGAATTTAAGGAAAAACAATACTGTTACCATTACATTCCTTGAGCCAAATCTGTTATGTGAGAAGGACCAATAACATCAGCAGGGATTCAAAGTGAGCAGGATTTGCTCCATGCTCTCAAGGAGATGAAATTGGACTCCGCATAATGTAACAGGAGTGACTGGAAGCCACAGTGGCACTGTGTGGACAGTCTGTATCACACTATTCTTCGAGGACTATAAAGCAGGTAGTAGACTTTTCTGGAGATGATATTAATGAGCAGTGACTGTCTGGTGCCAGTGTTACTTCAAATTGCTATTTTAATACAGCTCACATCAACAGTAGCACTGACAAACATAATCAAAATGGCAGTACATTCAAGTACAAGATAGGAATACTGTTCTCACTTGAAAATGAAAAATAAAGCAAGAGAGATGGAACAGTGAAACAGGAGGAAAAATGCTGAAGGAAGAAAGAACCAGTATCATTTGGAGTTAAATCACTATGCACAGCTACAGTCTGACAATCCAAATGTGGACTTCGTGTGTGATAGCACGGATACAGTCATTAGAATTATATTTTTTTCATTTTTGTATAGAAATGAGATCAATGTGTGCCACAACGTAGGGAGAGCACTGCTACAAATAAGTTTCTGCTGTATATTTTTGGAGAGTACGGGCTTGATTTTGAGCACAGCATTTATTCAGTTTCCCCCTCCCTCTCAATCAGGTTCTCATTATGTCATCTAAAAACTTGATTCAGCCAAACACTTCTGTATGTGCTTTGTTGGAACATGTAATTACTTCCCATTAAAGTCAACGGGACTAAGTAGCATGGTTAAGTGCTTTGCTGAATCAGAGCCTAAATGACATCAGCTTTACCAGTAAGTTACAGGTGTAAAAAAACAAAAAACAACACTAAAAAAAAAAATTCCCCAGAAAACTACCATCACACAAAAACAAAACAAACAAAATACCCCAACCCCATGTTTTAAAAATTTGACCTTTTTTAAAGCCAACTTTTATAATAGGCACATTTGTGATTTTTTTGGTCAAATTTACTTAGTTGACTGATGATTTGGACCTTTTACCTCTCTCAAATGTTGCCATGCCTATCCTTGCTGATTCTCTAGAAAACGGGGTAATTTTTGGAGAAGAGAAAAATAGAGTACTGAGGTGACAAACGTTACTCTGGCTTGTCAAAAGTGAACAGAGAAATAGAAGGAAAGCACACAGAGTTATTTGCCCTTGAAATCTCTAAATGTGACAGATTTAGACAAAGGTGCATTAGTCTCTGAAAAAAACCACCAAACACACACACAAAAGCAAACCCCACCATAGCCCACAAAAAGCTTCCTGAGCCAGCTTATTCAGGAAAAGATTATGCAGGGGTTTGCATCTCTCCTTCACCAGTAACAGTTTTAAATATAGCTGCATGCAGCCTGGACAGCAATGAGGAGCCCTTAACTGCCCCATCTAAGCCACAAACAATTCAGATCTGTCCCAAAGTCCTCACACGCAACCCTTAAAACTGTTCACCCAAGGGACTCTTTCCCAGGGACAGGTTCACAATGTCATGATATCTGAAGCAAGGGTACCTTAGACATACAATTAAGGATGCTCTTACTCAGTGTTTCGGTTAAAATCTTATTTTGTGACTCTCAGCGTGAGGTCTGCCTGCAATTGCAGCATCAGTTCTGAAGCATAGCACACAGTCACAAGTTAATTGGGTAGAACTCATATCAAATAAAAATGTGTGTTTAACTGGGAAGAAAGTACTACTAACAGCACCTGAAAGACTTTGAGAAGTTGTGGGGAAAATACATCAAAGACAAAAATTCATACAAATTCATCATTTGTAACTGTCATCAATAACAGGTTTACTTTGTTCTATTTGAGTCATGATGCTGTGAACACAGCCTCGGTATCTGAATACCTAGATGTCATATTCAGGAGTCTAACATGGAAAATCTTATCTATGAGGAAGCAACGTCATGAGTTCCACATGACATGAAACTGATGGATGCACTCACATCACAGAGGTGACACAGGGGACACACTGAAATGCAAAGGAGTTGATCAATGGGAACAAAATGACATGTCTCAAAGTGGGCAAATAGCTCTTGGCAAATAGCCAGTAGTGGCATAACAATAGGAATGCTGTAAGAATATAATATAATTAACTATCACCCCAAAATTTCAGTCACAAGCTGCATAGGCACAAGACAGACATAACAGGCACCATAAGAACTAGTATCTTAAAAATACCCAACCAAACACAAAAGTAATGTTACAGCAGAGTTTAACCTTTAATCACTGTTTCCAGACCAAAATAGGTTAAGTGGCTTCTCAAAAAAAAAGCCTTCAGTTGAAGAATTTAACATATATCCTATTATTTATTCTATTTATTTCTTTAGATTTTAAAATGTGCCTCTCCAAAGGTCTAGGGAAAATATACAGATCATTTAAAATTACACAAAAAATTCCAGCTAAACCAATGGTCAAAATAAAAAAACTTCCCAGAACCCTGACCCTAACCCTTCTCAAAAAAGAATCCCACCCTTTGAACCTAGTAACTATCACTCAGTCTTTTTCCTAAGAAAATGCTTGGGAAAATAGTTGGGTTCTCCTTCTACCAGCCAGGAGGTTTGCAACTGGCCCATGTCTAACATCTAAGACCATGACATGCAGTGACAAAAATTATTCCTGACACTCAGCTTTCCCTTCTCATCCTCTCTTTGGTATTTCTGCAGTGTCTGCAAGTTTATTTTAACAAATTATTTTTATCAGCTGTTTATCTTCACCCCTTGGTACTCTTTGAAACCTCCAAAATATGTCCCTGGAGGTAAGACGACCATCATTTTTTTTCCATCTCTACTCCTTCCCTTTTTTTTTTTTTTTTGTATTCTTTTATCCCCAGAGATGGCCACCCGACATGATGAACTAAACAGAAGTACTGAATATCAGTGTTTCTCAAAGCCATAATTAAAATTGCTCTGTTTCCTTCAGCTTGTAGTGTGCCATTTTGTAGATGCATAGAGACAGAATAAGAGTCAGGCAGAAATAGAGTCAGCAGAAGAACTGGGAACATAATGCAGATCTCATTTCCCTTCGCCTTGGTTGAGGAGTTGAACTAAACAATAGGGACAGTCTATTTCAGCCTATTTTCAGGTACAGTATCTCCAAGAGCTATTTTCATACCAAAGGTAAAATCAGGTCTATAAATCTCAAGAATTTTTTTTGTCCTTCAGTCAGTGGAAAAGAGACAGGAACACTTAAGTCATAACACATTAAAATGAAGGGGGAGGGTCAGCTTTTTTTCTGTGCTGAGCAGCAGAAGTGTTGCTGTCACGCTCAGATGAGCTATCATAGACTTTCTGGATGACAGGTTCCAGATAATTAGAAAAAGAACCCTTTAACTGATTGTTATAATCCCATTATTAATTTATAATTCCTAATCTGTACTTTATTGAATGGAGCAGCCATGCTATAAATTTGAAACACATTGATGTGTATGGGTATCATACACTGATATGTATGAGTGGTTATGATAACCCACTCTTTCCAAAACTTCATTTGTAATGAGAACTGCAGTTCTTAGCTGCAGTAATTTATAATAATCATCAGTAAATACTGCACATAATTGATGCTATTTGCTGTGTGCAAAACAGGAGTCAGTAGTGTACCATACTTTAGGTCAGAATCAGTCACATTTTTCACAAAAAATTATTTATTCTTTACACAAACCTGATAGGAGTAGAAAGATACTGAAGGCAGAATTTCGTCACAAAAGGCAGCAGGCAGGTCTATGTATTGAAGGAAGCCTTAACTTACTGCAGGCAGCAGTTCAAGATCTGTACATTGTCTTGACGAGAGAAAACTAATTCAAGACTTCCCTATTCTCATCTCTAAAGCTAGATCTTTTTCTACCCTGTTTCTAGAGAGTTACTGAAGCAAATTACCATCTGGTTATTTTCACTTTTACATGCTTATTGTGCCCTTACTGATGATGCTTTTGATTTCCCTGGAAGTTGATCTTTTCTTGAATGCAGATTCTACCACCTGTGAATGAATGCAAATGTCTCCCACTCAGTCTTATAACGAGTGCTATTAATTTTATTTTGATTTATCAGCAAATAAGTAATAGATCTACAAGTGGGAACAGCAGTCCTCAAATCAACCAACAGACCAACCAAAAAAAGCTGGTGCATCAAACAATTGACAGTCAAATATTCTAAAGAAGTTAATGGTTTGGAGACGCAGACTATGCAGAGCAAGAGTTATACTTCTATTTCTTTCCTTTTACCAATTGCAAGTCAAGTTTAGACACTTTAAGCCATTTTCCAAAATTATTCAGATCACAGTGACAATGACTCTTTGTGTGCTGGTATAGGAGAGCCCAAGGATCATCAGAAAAGCATTTTTCAGCACTCAGAATTTGTTGCACAGATGAAGAAACACAAAAACGTGTCAATCCAATGTCAAATGAAAAGCCTTGGCAATCTTACCCAGGGAGTCCTTAGAGCTGAGTGTATTTCCATGTAAACAGGGACAGAAATACATCATTTTTGTGTTCAAAATCACTGGCACGCATCTTTCAGGACAAAACAAACAAAAACATACAACTACATGAAATATGTCAGAGAAAGCAACATTCCCATGGCGATGTGACCCCTCAAAATAGAGCTGCCACAGGTCAGTTTGGAAACCACCTCACTGCTTTGGAGAGGTTCTAGCAGACTGCTTGGTGCAAACCAATGGCTACAGTACACAGAGGCAATGGATACCTTCCCAGCCTGCATGGAGTTGGTGCTGGGCTGTATTTCTGTCTGCTCCAAATCCTTTCTAAACACATCTGAAGACACATACAGCACAGGCTGTAAATCCAGTTAATGCCTGCTCATTTTTTGCAGTTTATTCCAAGTTCTTTAACACTTCAAAATGTGTACCCAGCATTGATTAAAGACATTAAAAAATCTGCTACCAACTTTTGCTGAATTCTACAGATTTCTTGCGATTTACAGAGCACAGTTTACTTTTCCTCTTTCTTCAGAGATCTTCCATTAACTAACTTTGAGCCTGAAATACATAAATTGCATGGATTTTCTTTAGGTTCAGTTTCCATTGCAACAAATCCTAGAGATTTTGGTTCCAAGGCAGCAGTTCTCTGTTGTCCTTCTTCTGCCATTGAGACTGGCTGCACCCTGCATTGATAAGTGCTCATATCTGATTCAAGGAAATACCACAATCCTTGGGAAATATTAAATTTCACACGTATTTTGCAGTAAACCATCAGATAAAAACCAGAAGATGACCTTGGAGGAGGGAGTTTTCTGCCTGTGAAATAAGAATGCTTTAAGCAATAGGGTAGAAGGCCATGTGTTTGTTCACTTCATCTCACTCCCTCTCTCCCCCTCTCTTCCTTGCTGCACTTTGACTGTTTTTCCACATGCACATTCCTCCATTTTTATTGCCCAGAGTTCAGGGCAAGTTAAAGCAGGCTTTCTGTTTGCTCAGCACAGTGTCTTACCACTGGGCTATGATAAGGGTAGAAGCAAATTTTCTCCCACTCTCCCATGCTTATTGCTAAGGCCACCAATGGGCACAGGTATAAACAGGGAATTTTGTTGATGCTTCTGGAACTTAGAAGAATCTGTTTCATCCCTATTTATGAAAGGGCCTAGATGAAAAGGCACTCTCCTTTCTAAGTCAGAATGCATGCACATGCAACCTCTAGTGTCAGTGGAAGGCTATGATTGGGGTTCAGTTACAGTGCTCCCTGTAATTTAGGAGCTTAAACCTTGCCCAATATTCAAGTTACACAGACCTCAATGTCTCTGAATCCTGTCCTGAGCTCTCAAATTGCAAGTTCAGGAGATGGGACAGCAATGTCTTATGCTAAGTGTGAGGCACCATGGTCTCAATGGTCAAGTCATAGACAAATAGCTGTAGAAACCTGAACTAAAATGAAGTAATCTCCAGTCCACAGGGACTGGAACAAAGCAGCTGTTGCATTATTCTCTAGAGTTTTCTGTAGTCTCCTAGAGCAGAGGTGCAGTTTGTGAAAGCACATTAATATTTTGCAATTAAAAGGGCTGTGTAAATGTGAAGAGTATTTTTTCAATATGAACCAGAGTCCCACGCTTTTCAGATGGAAGCATTGCTACATTTAATAGTTTAGACAGAGATCTTCATTAAGGGGGATAATGCATTTAAAATGAATATCCCAAGGGGTTGTCTTCTACTAAATTAACCCACATTTTAAGCTTTCTAAAGAATTAATTTTTTTAATGCCTAGAAATTAAGGTCTTCTAATTTCATACTTGAGGTTATTGGCACTTCTTCATTTGAAAAGTGTTTTAGAAAGATGGCAATGAATTTCCTGAATCCATGAGAACTTCAGTTCATACCTTATGAAATGCTGCATAGAGCACATTTTTCTGCAAACCCAAGTTGGGTTCCCATGGCCGCTGTATGTGACATTCAGATGCATTAGACTTGCTGCCTTTATGCTTTCCAGTTAAGCTTTTTAGACTTGGATGAGCGTGCAAACAAGCTTGACTTAGCTTTTGGCATCATGAGCACAGCTCATGACCCTTAATGCCATGCTCAGTTTGGCCACATACTCCTGCATGGACTAGGGTTGCTCATCCCAGTTTGGGGTTTTTAACAATGGACAGAAGCTTCTGCTGCCCCTACTACCACCTTGTATCCTGGGTAAGAAGTTACAAAGGGCTCTTTCCAGAAATGTAGAGAACGTTCATACCTGTAGGATCCTTCATGCTGACCCTGGGAAAGGTAACCCTCAGCTGGAGAGCAGGGCAGGATTCCCAGGATGCTCAAATCTTCATACTGCTAGCACTAACTACTCTCTGTCTTCCATGCTGAGGATTTGCAGGCTTCATTTCTAGGTATGTGCTATAACTTCACCCAGACAGAGGTTATCTGAAATCCCCTGCCCTTGCTAACTGCTGGGCTGGATGCAAGGCAGCTGTTGTGGCCTGTGCTTGAGATGATATAACCTGGCAGCAGCAATATGGCAATAGCTCAGACACAGGGCACTTCTCTCTCCTAAACCAAGCTTAGGAGGGGAGTTCTGCCTAGGCCAGACTGTACTGTCATGTCCTGCTTCTCCCCACACACTGTGTGAAGTCTGCTGCACTATGTGACTTAAATGTTTGAATCCTGCCTTACATCTCTTCCTA
>VYZQ01018323.1:0-16487 GCA_013400655.1 Mystacornis crossleyi
AAGTCAAAAGAAATAAAAAGGCAAAGCACCTATCAATATTTCTCTTCTAGATGTGAGAAGGGGTTTCCAAAATCTCCCCGTTTTAGTTCCAGGGACAGAAAACCTGAGCTCCTGCTTTGTAAGCTAATAGAATTTATCTTGTGGTACTTGTTGCAGGTGAGGTTTGCAACTGGTGGTTCAAGATGTTCGTTTCAGCCTTTAATTTGAGGGATTTATGCACTTCTCTTATTATAGCTCCCTAGGACAAGCTGTGTTCTCCCCCCTCTCCAGATGGGGGGAAATGAGGTGATGGGACTTCCCTGATGCCATCCACGGAAAGAGGGACAGAGGGACAGAGCTGGCAAGTGAGGTCACCCTCGTTCTGTTCCAGCCCGTAGGAAACAGTGGCTGGCTTTGCGAGGTACTTGTCATGCAGTGAGAAAAGTGCAACCCAAGGACGTGGGTGACTGCTCTGAATTTCTAAATGTTACACTTTGGGCAGCTCGCACTGAGGAGTCACAGAACTGGCCCAGAAATAAATCACCAGCGACTGATGTTTTAAATGACTTAAAGGCCAGCTACTGGAATTGATGTTATAGTGATTTTTAAATATACTGAATTACAAGATTTCATAGGCCTGCTCATGCTAGATCACTAGTCTGTTGTAGGAAGTCTAATTAAGTTAATTATCTCTTGATCGATACTTTAGATATTCACTTCTTTATATTAAAGATTCTAATAACACTTCAGTACTTCTACAAAGCTGCTTGCAAAGCTGTACAACTGTATAACATCCTGCTTCCATTTTTTAATTTTATTTGGTTGTTGAGTCAACCCCCTGTCCCATCTAACAGGAGTTTAATGTTTCTAAACTATGTGGTAAATAACCACAGATTACTCTGTAAAACTTCTAAAGATATTTTAATAAAGATGGGCTAAAGGCCATCAGTGATTCTGACTAAATATAATATTTAAAGTATAGCTAAAACATAAAGTTAAATTATTGAACCACTCACAGGTGTCAGTGTGAGAGATGCCTTTCTGTAACTCAGGTTTCCTGGACGTGCTGCAACTTAAGGGAGTATTTTGGCAACTGATAAAAATTTGGGAGTATTAATATGTTTCATGACATCAGCTTTGAAACTGAACCCAAAACATATTGCGATCTTGCATTCCTAATCAGATTTACTAATCAGAAAGCACGAATTTATCTCGTTATTTATGGAAATTGGGGTGCAATGGGAATTTTAATGACTCTATGTGCTCAGTGAGATAAAAGACACTACCCGTGGCTTAGGAAGTGTTTGAATTGTAGAAGGTCAGAGGAGGGTTCTGGGGAACAGTTTGCACATTTGCTCTTTTCTTCATTTCTTTTGCTGTTTCCTAAGCTGCTATTGTTGGCCACTGTAAGAGTCAGTGTTGTGGACGAGATGGATCTTTGGCATGGAATTGGTCTGTTCTGTGGGCAGAGTAAATTTCTTGAATTTTCCAGTAGTCCTTTTATCATGCTGTCTGATTTCTCCCACTTTGTGATCATTTCAGGTTGTGCCATTGCTGATGCACAGAAAAGTCTGTGTTCCTCAAAGCAAGCTTGTGTATGTGCTTTATAATTTTAGTCTTTTTTTTTTTTAAGACTGAAAAGACTACTTCACTGCTCTCCAAGCTTCCTTAAAACTAAATATGTAACATTACAAAACCTGGAAGATTTCAGCTTAAAAAGAAAAGGTACAAGATGTGGAGGTTGACTTGCCAGATGACAAAGAGAATGGAAATGTGCTATATTAGTAACCTTCTTGCTGGCCTAAAATCTTACTGGTTTGAATGTTTGGGGGTTTTGTAATGTTTTAAACACAACTACTGCTCTTTACAAGAGGCTCTAACTTAAATTATTCGTTGGAGAACTGGATTGAACTTCACCAGTTTTGTTTCCAAACATTTCAATTACTGGATTTCTGGAGACAGCCCAAGTTCTTCTGTTCTGCCTCTCTCTCCTTTAAGGCTGATTTGACTTTTTGGCATGCCTCTGAACGATTTCCACTGTCAGTTTGGGGTAGCTGGGTTATTCCACAGTGCACAGGACTGTGTGTGGGTGATACAGTGATGGGCACTGATGTCCAGGTGGAGCTGTTGGAACCAGATGATCTTTAAGGTCCCTTCCAACCCAAACCATTCCACAATTCTGTGATATTTCAGCAATACTGGTGTTGGCACACAGGACCAGTTTGGAGTATGGCACGTGTCAGTTTGACTCAAAGCAAAAGTTTTGTTTCTTCAATAACTCCTCCAACACCAAATGTATTTGTGCTCCTCTTTTTGGCAGTGGTTCTTCCAGGTATTTCGGTATTTTTGAGCACCAATACTCAGGAGATAGTTTAGCAGAGCTAACTTGAAGTACAATATATTTAACTTTCATCAAACATACAGGTTGTAGCTGAGGGCCAGCTGCTGCTGTATTTTGTTAAATTACTGAATTTTAAAGGTTCGGCAGTTCTGGAATTAGTGGTAACAGGTTTACAAGCCAAACCCAGCTCCCTGTAGCTTTCACTGGTTGTAATGAAAACCTTTGCTCAAACCCCAGAACACTTCAGTGAAGAATAGACGCAGTGATACCCAAAACTTAATTTTCTTGAAGTTCACAGTTTTTATAAACTGTCCTTTGTGTAGGCTCTTACATGTTTTGCATGAAGTAGTTTGACTCAGCCCCAAGCAAGTTTTTAAAACCACATGGTTATAAATTTCTGAGATGATGATGAATGGGTTCCTTAAAACAAACTTCATCTGTTGCATGTGGAATAATTGCATGGGTAAGAAAGTAAAAGGATTGTTGAACCGAGTAAAACTGGGATTTCATAGCTGGAGGGTTTTTTCTTCCAGAAATCAGAGACTGAAACTTACTGCCATCCAATTGGAAAAGAATTTTTGCACTTTTGGAGGTATTTAAGTAAAGCTGTGTTTCTGTCTGTAAATGACCTTATGAATGGTACACGAGACTTTAAATAAACTCAGATCCAAAGCTCGTGAAATAACATAAATGTAAGGGCAAAAGAAATTAATAGTGGTTTCTTTTTAAAGTAAAAACTCTTATAACAATTTCTTATTAAGGGAAACAAAGTAAGTTAGGTGGAATATATTTTGTTTGTCTCTTTTGTTTTCAAGGTTTGGCTTGAGCAACAAGTTTGATACAGAATTTCCTTCTGTTCTGACAGGGAAGGTAAGTGTGAGATTAAACTGTTCTTTTCGAGGGGAACACCAGTGCATCCAGTGGTTTCTGGGTTGGATCCCTGAGCATGAACCCACTGAAGGCTCTTACCTGTGGCCTGTGTGACCCAGCTGCTTGCTGCCCCCTCCCTCAGAGCAGCTGGAAACGAGCAGGAAGGATTTGCAGTGATTGTTATCATTATTGACATTCCAAACACGGCAAAGCTCCCCGTGCATCCGACTGTGTCCGTGCAGACATGAAAGCAACGCGCTCTTAACCTTGTTTTTTAAATACCTGCAGTTTGTGCTCCCTCCTGGCTGAATTAAGTCAGGATAAATACTAGACCTCTCTTTTGAGTATGCCTGACAGGCCTTGAGTTTGTTTAGACAGATCTCGGGAAGTGAATCTGTTTTGTCTGAAGCTTTACAGAACAAAACATAGTGTTTAATCTAAAAATTAAGTAGGTTTTTAGTAGTTTTCACAAATACTGTTCCGTTTTGAAAATTAGTGGTGACAAGTCTCTTGCTTTCTCTGGAGCCCTGTCATCTTACTAAATGCAAGTGTAAGAAACTGTAATTTGTAGCTATTTATTCAATTTTTACAAAATTCTTAGTTTTAAATTGTTTTCACAATTGTATTTTTTAATCTTCTAATTGTTTCATTCTTTTTCTCTTGGATTTTTTTCCTCCTGCTGTTTCACTCTCTAGTGCTTTGTTTTGGCTTCGATTTCTATCCCCCTTGTGTATCTTTTCCAGAAGTTGTGAAGAAAAAAAGTTTCTTTGGCTCTTTCTACTTTGTCTCATGTCATCCCACAGAGCTCCCGTCCCTCTGCAGCCTCTTGCAGAGGTTGAGTCACACCAACAATACCCTAAACACAGCTGGGTGGTTGCTCCTGCTTCTGCCAAATCCATCTGGGCTTTTTCCTCCTCCTTTTTCACACCAGAGTACAAAGAATAAAATCCTCCCGTTGAAGCAGTCTGGCTGCTGGGACAGCAGTACCCCTGAGAAGCAGGTTCTGCTGGGAGTTTTGGGGTGCTGAAAGTCAGCCTGGGAGTTGGGGCCTTGCTTTAGGGTCTCACTGAGCTCCGAAGGACAAATCCTACTGATTGCAGTGTGAGGGTGGTGACAGCACTCTGCGTTTCACCACCTTGTGTGAGGCTTGTTGTTGTCTGGGAAGCTCTTTCTGATCACTGAACAGCCACAATACGTTTTGGAAAAAAACAATTTTAAGTTCTTTTACTCACGTTGTAGTTTATTATAAATAAGCCTGTAGAAAATCCCCGGCAAGAAACATTAACACTGAATTTAATTATCTAAATTCATCTCTTTCTGTCTCTCTGGAATATATTTGGGTTATTAAAAAAACAAACCAAACCTACAACCACGTCGACACTTTTTAACACCAGCATCGATGGCTGTCACCTTTTCCACTTGATTGTCCTCCTCTAGTTAAATAGACAGTGAACAAAAGCTTAAATTAAAGTTCAGTTGAGTGCTTGGACTTGATTTAGCAAAGAAAGGAAAGAGGAAGTTCTGCTTGGCATTTACCCTTCTTGTTCTGCAGATGTGATCAGTGCTCCAGCAGTGCCATGGGCAGGGATTTGCTGTATATAGGGATGCTGCTCTGTGGAGAACCTTGATTTTCTGTTATCTTGTGGATTTGAGGGGCTTTCTGAGCAAGGAGACCTTGGAAGGAAATGAATTCCTTTTTGGCAGGGGAGAACACCAATCAAACAAGATAGTAAACATATTTTTCTTCCTGCCTGCCACACACTGCCATGAAAGACATTAAAAACCACAGTTGTGGGTCTTTCGTTTTTTTAATACTTTCATCAATTGCAAGAAATAAATAATCTGCTTCTTCCTCTGGTTGAGGCAGTCAATCATCTTAATCCCTATTGAAAATGAAAATTCAGTCATTTTTTCCAGTAAGAAGGTTTTCTTCAAATACCCTGTTAAATAATTCACAATAATCAGTATCATAGTCAGCTGAGACACCACTTTAGGATCCTGTGGTTAAAATGTAATTTTTTTGCTTTTTGTGAAATCAGAATTTATGAATAACAGCGACTGTTTATATTTACAAATTGGGATTAAAATGTTTACTCTGAACTTGCATTAGTCCTCAGCTACTCTAAGACAATGCCACAGTTTATTCATATTGCCTGTGTAACATTAAGTTTAATGGCTTTGCTGTCCACTGTGAATTGATATTAATTATATATCCCATCTGCTAATGGAGTGTAAGAGATGAAGCCATTAGATGGGCTTGATGGATTTCTCAGTGGTACTGGTTTTCCTTTGAATAAATACAGATGTAAAAGATGTAGGTTTTTAAAGCAGGATGAAAATCCTAATTAGAGAAAACTCTAGCTACACCTTTCTCCCAGAAGCACAAACTTTTGGGATTTATGCCACACTCTTGTGTTAGTAATTTACTTAAGCTTCCTGCTCTCAGTTTGCCCATCCACATAATGATGGCAGCAAACCTGCTAATTCTCTTTTTCTGGAATCTGGAATCCCCCTCCTCCCTCACCCATTTTCCCAGTCTCCCAGTTTTTACAGAGCCTGCATAGCTGCTGTAGGTTAGCCTAGAGCTACGTGCTTGTAATTACATCCTCCGTGTTTAATTGAGACTTAATTTGTTGCTTGCTTTCCTTGGAAGAGTGAACGTGTCCATTTGAGGGTAAAGCATAGACAATAAAATAATAAAGGCAAGGAAAATGCCAGGTAGGTCAGATGTTGGGCCTAGCTAATTGAGCTGCATTAATATTTGTCTTGCAGGATGAGGCATAAACTGACCTGGTTTGTAAATCCCAAGCCAGACTGCTTTTCAATGGGACATGAGAAAAGATTTGACTACACTTAATGCAGAGGCAATATTTAACTTTTAATAATGTAATTGGACCTTGGCCTAAATTGAAACGGTGGTTAAATTTCAATTCTGTGTGCTTCAGGTTTACAGGATTATTAATTCTCTTGAACAAGCTTTTAACAAAATACTCCCCCTGATATGGAGCACGGTAGCACACACTGCTCCAGGTGACCAGAAAGTGATGGAGGCATCGATCCTAAAGGGGAAAAGTGGAATTTCCTGCTCTGGTGTTGAAACAAAAGGGGTCCTGCCCAGAGAGGAGTGAGCAGTGCAGGGCAATGTGAGCCATAAAGTGAGGGCTGGGCATTGTGATCCCGTTGCTCCGTGTGATTGATAGGGTTGGTGATGATGATGATTGAAGGAGGAAGATCAGGCCTGCTGGGCTTTACTTGTTCCCTTCCTGTGTTTGGAGATCCTCTGCATCCTGTTGTAAAATATTATGACACCCCCTCCTTTCCTTTTATGTTTTTTTTTGTTTTTTCCCTCCTAAAAGGAGCTAATGTCCCTTCCCAAGGTGTACAGCCCAGCCAGGAGCAAAGTGCTTATCTCCTTCTTTTCAAGAGCCAGACAGCTCGCCAAGAGATTTCCAGAATGGCTCAAAACTGGGCTTTCTCAGGGAGCTGTCTTTGTGCAGGAGGAGCTGTTAATTCTCTGTTTGGAATACATCAGTCACTTCACGGACACCTGTCAATAGCTGTACCTGCAAGAAAGGCAGGAGTTAAAACTGTGCCACAAAATCACCAATTCTGTGGTGACTTTCATTTGGATTCCATTTCGTTATTAGATTGGAACAGTTATTTACAGGTATTTTGTTCTTAATCACTGTGTGACAGTAGTAAACTGAGCAACAAAATTGTGCTTTCTTCTGTTTATCACAACATGAGGCTTATCTTGACCTCCAGTTCCTTTAGTTTCAGATGAAGAGGTGTCATTAGTGACAGAAATATTTGTTGTAGGCAGAAACAATCCAATAGTTTGGGTTAGTCACAACCATGTTAAGTAATTTCATCTTACGTTGTATCCAAGGGATTCACCTTTACATGAAAATATTTGGTGAGTTAGCAGGGAGTGCTGCTTTCATAATATCATATTAAGGCAAACATCACACCAGAATTCCTGAAATGGAAATTTTCTGTTGCTTAGTGGCATCCTAAGTTGGTTTAGCCATTTGCTCTGCAGGGAGGAGAGTACTTCAACTTTGGTCTGACAACTTAGGATCAAACTGTTAACCTGATGTGAACAGTGACTCCCTAAAAACTATGACAGGATCAGGGAATCTCCCTGTGCTTTCTTTGTGGGTCCCACATTTTTCTGCCAGCTGTGATCTCAGAATCTGGTTGAGTTCTCTTCGTGTTGGATGTTACCACTGATAAGGGTTATTCCTGCTAAACTAAATTCTGGGCTGTGCCATCCCACTGTCTTTGGCTGGTTTGTTCAGCTGGATTTGGAGGTTGGGCTGTGTTGTCAAGGTCCAGTGAACTTTGTGTCTGAAGGAAAAGGAAACATTCTCTTTTCTTAGGGAGTCTCATTACAAAAGTATAAATAGGGTCAAGAGAAAAAACCGACTTATTTTTATATTTCAAATAAGCAGAATGTAAGACTCGAAAAGATTTATCAAAGGAAGTGCCATTTGGAGATATCTAAATGTGAGGCCCATGGAAACTTCCTTAAGAGTTGAGAATGCCAATTAATGTAGGAATCAATTTACTTTGAGGCAGTGTGACTGCAGCAGCTGTCGGAGCTTACTGCAAACAACCAGCCCAGATGTTCTTTCCTACAAAACACTCTCCCACGTTGAAGATGAAATGGTTTTGCTCATGTGCATCTGGTGTTTATTATATCCCAGTACAAGATCTGACACTGGCAAAGAAATCCATAAAACCTTGTTCCAGAGACATGCAAGTACAGGATACTTTGCAACATTACAAAGGGATTTTTTTTCATTGCAGATGTCCCAGTACAGAAGAGCTCAGGAGGTTTCTTTCACCATTTTCTTTTTCTTTTTTTTTTCCCCTAAAGTAAGGTGTCTGTTATAAAACAGATTTTTTTAGTTGCCCCATTTGTAGATGTAAAACAAAACATCTATTAACATCTATTAAAAAACAGCCTATTTAATGTGGGAGGGGGGCAAAAGAATTACTTTCTTTGTATTTATTAATTCCTGCTCTAAAATAATCACGCTTAAATTATGTTCTGATGTTATTAACTGTAGGCCTGGCTTGTGTGCAAGCCCAGCTGCCCCCTGACTCTGTAGTGCCTGCTGACCTGAATGGCCAGGAAACAGATGTTGTATTTATTTACTCCCTTTCCTGCAATGCTTGAAAGAATCGAGCTCTTGTCAATAGGCAGAGGCAGCAGCATCGGGTCCTCTCCATTTCCTGCCCCGTGGCTTTGCCCCTGGTGAAAAGGCTCTTTGTCATTAAATGAACTTTTGTCGGTGTTGCTGCCCTTGTTTGCAGAGTCCCACGAGCAGAGCTGGGCTTGCGTGGTTGGGGGCTGTGGAGCAGTTGCACAGCTTTGGGTACAGACTCATTCCAGGGGATTTCCATCAGCACGGCACGTAGTTTGGAAAGATTGGGGTTTGTCGTTGTTTCGAGTTGTGCCTGCCCGGTCAAGTCTCTTGAAGTTGGTTCTGATTATTCTGCTTTGTGCATTCAGATGCTGGATTGTGGTAGAGTCAGGGGTGTCATCTTGGAGTCCCTGCCTCACATCCGTATTTGACTTGCCAGATGGAAGTGGCTCGGGTTCTGTAGGGAGAGGAGGGCTTTGGGGTGTGTGAGAAGTGCAGCTCTTGGAGAAAAGAGCTTCCCTCTGATCCAAAGTGGGGTTTCCACTGTGACTCTGCAGTGGCAGTATAGGTATAAAATACTTACTCCTTATTTTCAAACAGCTAATTTTCAACAGGTAGGCGTTTTTCCTCACCCTGTGCAAGCTGCATTGCTCTGCCTTAAATAAAATCCAGTCTGTGGCTTTCTAGGCTCCCCTCGTTTAGGAAGAAGCCACAAGAGAAGTTGTGGCTTCTGTATGGGCCACTTCAGGAAGTTATTTGTTAACCCAGCATAGGTTAGATTGGTGTGACATTAGTCTGGGCAATATTCTCCCTTTCTGTGATCCGTGTTTTTACTGCAGAGCTCCCACGTTCCTTTGGAAAGCAGAGATCTGTCATTCTTCCATGGTTTTTGCTCAGTGTAGCCAGTGCACGTACTGCCCAGCTGTGTCCCAATTCTGCTTTTGTCTGGGCCCACTGTGTTTTCAGGCCAATTGATGAATTACTGGTGCAGTAAATATGGTCGAGGCTGCTCATCTAAAAGACATTTGGCTTTTTACTTCGAGTTTGTGCCGCGCACGCACCAGAAGTGAACATGTTGCAGGAAAATGCCTTTTCATGCTCGCTGGGTGAGCAGTGCTTTAGAAGATTGTGTCATTTTATGTTTCGTTTTAACCTGTAGAGGCAATTTCTGAGGAAACAGCCCTGTGCTGGCTCTCCCTGAAGTTGAGCCCTTCTGTTGCAGGTGGCCCCCGAGGAATTCAAGACCAGCATCAGCCGAGTGAACGCCTGCCTGAGGAAGAACCTCCCTGTCAATGTGAAGTGGCTGCTCTGTGGCTGCCTGTGCTGCTGCTGCACTCTGGGCTGCAGCCTGTGGCCCGTGGTCTGTCTTAACAAAAGAGTGAGTCCATGTTTCATCTTATTTTATGGATTTTTTTAATGACTGGTAGGATTAAATAACTTTTCCTAACATCATCCCCATTTCAAAACCCTGGTTGGGTCTCACATTCAAAAGGTTATTCTGGTTTTCACCTCAGAAAATAGGAAAAATATGAAATGACACCGAATTACCAATTGAATCAGTAGTTTTAAGAAAAGCTGATCCCATCTCAATTCAAACAGGATGGAATACATGATACCTTAAATTTCCAGGATTTCTTAAGGTCTAAGAATTGAGTTAAATGAGTGCAGAACTGGACACTGACCTTCAAAGAGTGGCAGAGTTAGACTGAAAAATCACTTTTCCTCTTCACGTCCCCCATCCCCACTAGCCCCACCCCAGCCCCGAATAAATATTTTTTAAACTTAAAAATCACCTTTTTATATGCAATAGATACCACACCATTTCAGAGCTGTGGTTTATTTGCTGTGTTTTACTGTGCTGTTTCTGTACAAGCACCAATTTATTTTCTAGAGATTTCCCCCCCAACAGAGAGTTGACCACTCCTGTAATCAGGTCCAAAGTAATAATTCTGAAAAGCACTTTAGCAATATCAGGTAAACCTGATTTCAGTTACCTCTGTGATTTACATTTAGAATTGATTTATCACAGCAGTAAATGTTCAGAAGTGCATTAATGTGTTAACCTGAAGTGCTCATCACCGAAGCTGCATCACAAAAAAGTTACAGGACTTGTTTTAGCTCATTTTAGCTGCCTTTATAAATGTAATTATTGCAGAGGAATACGCCTGAGATACAAATGGAGCATTTTCAGGTTTGAAACCATATTTAATATCCCTGTACCACTGAAAGTCTTAATAAATGCCCATGTGATGTTGCAGTATTAATGAAATTCTCGAGGCTACAGAGAAAATGCACCAAGTAAGGGAAATGATGGCACTTCTGGGGGGTGTGAGGGTGATAACAATCCTGCAGTGATTAAAGTTAAATGTATACCATGCTGGATCATCACAGGTGTCTTCTTGTGGCCTTAAAAATCACTGCAACTTGAGAAATCATCTCCTCTCCACAGCTGTGGAAAGAGCAGGGCATGAAGGACACATTTGGTAGCCAAGAACTGAAAGTAATTTGTTGTGAGCTGGAGTTTGGTGGTGGTGAGATTTTTTTTTCCAAGGTCCAGATCACAATTCCATTAGCAAAATCTGGAAATGACATGTGTGGAGATGTGCTGTCAGCAGAACATCTGCAGTGAGTGCAGGATTTGGCCAAGAGAGTGTGGGGAAATCTGTTTTGTTGTTGGCTGTCGTAGGTAAAAACACCAAATTCAAAAGGATCTCTTACTAACTAAATGAATTCTGGAAAAGTCGCAGGCCTAAGCTGGGCTTGATTTTAAAAAAAAGTCCATCCTTAATGATTCTAAATTAACAAAAAACCCATGGGTGTTTCCTTTTTTGAAAAAAGGGGGAGTGGGGAGTTGAAGTGATAAGATTTCTATTTATAATTTCTTCTTTGCTTGGTTCTACTTTTATAAAACTTAACTTACTGTAAATAAAACTAACTTACTATAAATTAACCTTAGCCAGAAAAGCAGTAGTGAGATTCTTGTGGATGGGATTGGCTGCTGAAGCATTTCTGATACAGTTCTGACTTCCTTTCTAGACTAGAAGATCAATTCAGAAGTTATTAGAATGGGAAAACAACAGACTATATCATAAGGTAAGAAAAGAGTGCTTGTGGTTTTCAGCTTTAAGAATTTGGCATGAAGGATTTTAGAGTCTTGTCATAATTCCATACTTTGTACTGATCCTAAATAAGAGATCCTTATAATTCAGAATTGCTACTGCTTGTTGCATTACCCATCCAAACACGGCTGTGCTAATCCTTTGTTAATTATTTCCTTAGCTTGGTTTGCACTGGAAGCTGAGTAAAAGGAAATGTGAAACTAGCAATATGATGGAATATGTGAGTATTGCTTCTGTTCTTACTGCTGTCCCACAGAACTGTGATTTAATAGAGAAAATCCTTCATTTAGTGGCCTTGTGCAGGAAGAGCTCCCAGACAAATGTGCAGCTTGGTCTGTAATTTGGAATGAGGGAGACCCACTGGGATTTTCTGCACTGGGCTGATTCCCACACCAGCACCAGTCCATAGTGCTTTAACTTATCCACATTTTCCACTGGTACTCATCATTCCTTTGATTCAAATAATTTTGCAGAAATATTGCATCTTTATAGTAATGTGGTTTTTGGTTGGACCTTTTCTTTTGTGTTTTTGGTTTTGGTTTGTTTTGGTGGGGTTTTCTTGCCAGCTCTAAATTTCACCTGGTTGTAAACAAGGCAGACTTTTTAGGAAAGCAGAATTTCAAATATTTCTGCGGTTCTACCACTCCCCTGTCCACTTTAACATACAGCTCTGAAGATTGTGTAGACTTTAGGGAAAGAAATCCACCCCAAAAAAGCCAAGCAGCCAGAACCTCTGTATTTCAGAATGACTGGAATCTCAGCTTTGTTACCCTGGGGAACATTCCCTCCTCACAGACTATCTCAGATACATTTAGCCTTCTGAATTAGCTAATGTTGCATGGAAATTGTGCTGAAGCTTTGAACTTTTTGGTTACTGTGTTCTGTTCTTGTCTTTTTCCCTTCTTCAACAGGTAATATTAATAGAGTTCTTACCAAAATACCCCATATTTCGACCTGACTGAGGAACAGCATTGGTCTTTCATGTTACCTGTCATTTTCTACCCTTAGTGCCTTGTAGATGATTTTGGAAAGAAGATGGTCTACTTTGCTGTGACTTAAAAATGTTCTTCAGTAGAAATCTTCCTCGCTGTTACTTTCTTTTGTTAAGAAGAGAACAATTTGCACATTTTTTTATGTTAAACGAGGCTTCTATGTTGCACTCTGAATTTTTAACATAACCAATAACTGATAGAGTTGCCACTAGGGATCTTAACATCAGTGCTGCTTAAACTTGTTCTGAGCATGCTGCCTTATTAATTTCTCTCTTTGCTGTCCTCCAACGTGCATCCTAAAGCTGTGTCATCCTATATTTCATCCTAAGTGTTGCAATCCTAGAAACCCTCAGTAGGAATGTCCAGGTAAACTCCAGTAGTAATGATTTTAGTAGAACCTGCTTGCATAGGACTTGCAATCAACAGCACTGGTTTTGTCCTGCACTTTGCAAAATCATCACTTACATTAGGGGGGGTTCATTAGTTTACCCACTATGGATTTGTAAATATTGACTCTTTGCATAATGTAAAGTGTGGTATGCCAAGGTTTACAGAATGTATTATAGCTCTTATTCTATTGCCAACAGTCCCCCAGCATCTGTTCCATGTGCTCGTTCCCCTGGGATTGTACAGACCCATCCACACTGGTTTTATGGGAAAGCCATAAAGAGTTTGTACATACGGCAGGTGGGTAGGGCTCAGTTGCACTTTGTTTAGTAAATGGATGAAAAATGCATAGCATTTCTGTCTTTCTTTGGAAAAGTATTTCAGGTGGTGTTTGCAGCACCCGAAATACGAAGCTGAAATCTTCACCTCTGAAAAAGCTGCATTTGTGGGGTAGATGGCAGCTGCTATTAACAAAATACCCTAAAGTCTCTTTTTAAGTGAGGAATAGATGGATGTTAAGTTCTATTTTGTTTTGAAGTCAGGAACAACCGACCTCTTATTTGGAGATCCTCATTACAAAGGAGAAAAATTAGGAACAGCCAAATCAAAGCTGAAGCAGCACCTTTGTTACTGTTGGTGTGTGGTTGTGCTTCAGCATTTTCACAGTTCAGTGACATGATCTCCCTTCCAGAGGAAATAAGTTTTATCTCGGTCAAAATGGAGTTTCAAAACGTGCTGAGGGGAGGAAGTGGAGCAGTGGAAAGGGCTCCTGGATCTGTTTTGGCACTCAGGCACTGTCTGGAGAGCCACGAACCCCTTGTGGGATTCGGTATTATTTTGGATTCTTCCCTGTTTGCCTCATCTCAGGAAGGGAAGTAATTGTAGAAAAACTTCCTCTGATGGCTGACCCTAAGCAAGACCACTCGATAGAAGAAAGCAAATGGAAAGTGGTGCAAGTTCCCTGCCTTTCCTAAGTAACAATAACAAAACCCAGCAGATAACTGAGTATCTGCAAGTTGTGGTAGATTCCATTATCAGTGTCCAGGCATTTCTTTGCAGCATCTTGACTCCCTTCAACATCATCCCGGGTTGCTTTTTAGTTTCAGGGTGACTTGGGGTTTCCTCTGAATGTATTTGCATCTCTCCAGTTTGCAATATGCTATTAAAATACAGTATTTGTAAGACCATTGCATCCCAATACCTGTAGTAGGTCAGATTCCTTGTACACAGTGTTTACAGAAGGCCAGTTTTATGCAAGTTGTTACTCAAAGGGAAGTTGGTGCTGTTTCCAGTCCCAGACTGACGGTTCAGAGTCTGAAATCTGCACATTTCATGCAGAAACTTTGTTTGACTGGTAGATTGGTGAGTGCTAAATGTGTAATTGCATTTGTAACATGAATAAAAACCTCCTGTGTTGTTTGGAATTATCATTAGCTGCACCTTGCAACTCCGATTTCCGTTGCAGAACCAAGCAAAGTGTTGTCTCCAATTTATTTCTCTTTTTTGGGGGATGAGTGTTAACTGGAAGCAGAGAAAACAATGGCAGAAAAAGGCAGGGTGAAATGAAAAAAAACTGAAATGGCACCCCCACTTCTTCAGGTTTCCCTGACAAATGAGTTTCTGGAGTAATTAACAGAACAACGGGAGTTTCTTACTGTTCTGCCAGAACTTTGTTGTGCAAAAAACTCGAGAAATCTCAGCAGGTTCTGATTTTCTTCTTCACATGACTCTTCTTTTCTCAGTGTACTTTTCCAGCTGGGAGAACAGGCACTTCCCATGGAATCACAGGATGGGTTGGGTGGAAGGGACCCTAAAGTTCTGTCATTCCACCCGGCCACGGGCAGGGACACCTTCCCCTAGCCCAGGCTGCTCCGAGCTCCATCCAAACTGGCCTTGAACACTTAAGCACATAATATTAGTTTTTAAGGTTTACATTTTAAGGACATAAATCCTGTACATTTTAATTTGTCTTTCATTATTAATTGCGCAGTCTTCAAACCACGTCTTTGTGTTTTAATTGACATTTAATTATGTGGCCATCCAGCAACTGGTAAAGAACCAGAGCCAAACCTGTCATTTACAGTAAGCTCTATGTTTTAATAAGTAGATAAATTTGCATTAAAATACAGAACCAGCAGCAGTATTATATTTGCATGTGAATGACACAGGATCTTAGCTCCCTGAAAGGTGAAGGCAGCTGGCAGTACTGCTGTGAACTCTGTGCACAGGTTCTTTTTGCTTGGGCTGTGCTTTAATACAAAAACATCACACGTAATTCTGTCTCACAAGGCTGGAAATCTCATTTTTGGCAGTAAATGATCAGCGTGAGTTGGAGAAGTGTTCACGGAGGATATTTGTCAGGATTTGTAGCAATGTAACAGAGATTAATGTCAGCAGAGTGAGTGGACGTGGTACAGAAAGTGCCTTGGCTGGTTCCAACACCATTGTGCAGAGAAGGAGAAAAGGGAACTGGTCCCTCTCAGGAGTGGGAGTTTGCAGCAGATTTTTAAAAGCAGCCACTGTCCACCAAACCAGTGTTGATTTCCTCACAGAAGCACGTTGACACGGATTTTGTTTCTAGATTTTATCCAGGAAATCTTTGGGTTTGTATCTAGAAAGTTTTGTATCTGGAGAGTCTTGAAGGAGTACAGAACACTGGCAGAGCATCAGAGTTCTTCCTTGGTGGTTCCCCACCTGCACCTGCAAAGGTGTTTGCCCAGAGGAGGAACACAAAAGTGTTCAAACAGGCACCCCCAACTGAACCCACCAGGGGCTTCAGTTCTAAATGGGTGACTTGAAAACAGAAAATAAAATATATTCAATCTGGTGTGGTTTTGATAAATACACAAAAAAAGTTCCTGGGCTTTGCTTCATAGGTACAAAACTCCAATATGCAAAACCATAAATTGATGTTTATTACTGTCCCACTGACAGTTTACTACATTTTCTTGTCAACACACTACCATTGGAGCAATAAAAATGTCAAGCTATGAACGTTCACCATAAATTATTTATCACTTTAGTAAGCAGTGTTATGTGATTCTTCTGCCATTCTTTTGTTTTCTGCTTTTGGTGTTCTTACAGTGTTGTAACATACTTGTATTGCTTCAGAAAAGTGGTTTTGTTTAAGCTGTATGAAACTGTGTTCTTAACACTTTTATTCTGTTTACAAGTGAACAGCCACTTTTTTAACAGGACCTCACATCTGGAGAGTTTTCTCTCTATTTTTTATTTTAAATGAAAATAAAATTCTAACTGAGCTTGCTTTCTACAGTTTACTGCACTGGCTTGTGCCATTGAAAGAAGCTGGAAGTCAGACATGCTTCATCACTTTGAGACATTTTTCTTTAATTAAATTCAAAGATGAAAACCTTGAACAGTGCAATGTGTTTATGGAAAAAAGAAATAATGGGAATCTTTTGCATCTCCCCTGTAGAGATGTTTTAGTGGGATGGCAGCAGTGGTTGGGTGTGTTTAAATGGGACACACCTGATAGAGCCAGGCCAGGGGCTTGGTTTAGAGAACAACACTTGGAAAGCTTAGGAAGGATTTCCACAGGAGAAAACTACAGAATGATCATTTTATCTGGTTTTCCTGGTGATCCACCTTCCACCCAGGGCAGCGTGGAGTCCCCATCCCTGGAAGT
>VYZQ01018334.1:0-24205 GCA_013400655.1 Mystacornis crossleyi
TTTTTTTTTTTTGTGAGCCTGAGGATGTGGATCTCCTTGTTGTGGGCTGCATTTGACTCCTGCTGCTTTTGCAGGTGAGGAACAAGGAGGGTGACGTGAGCACACAGCTGGTGTGAAGGCAGGAGTGGCCTTCCTGGCTCAAAGCAGGAGTTCCTAGACATGCTTCTGGGAGAACTCCAGGGCTGTCAGCTCGCTGCACACCTTAATGCTAATTAAATACATCACACTAGCTGAAGGACTCTGAAGTCTAGCTTAAGGTGCTAGGGAGAATGTGTTCCACAGTAACACCTGGAGCTCTGAGTTGAGGATATTGAGTCAAATCCTCAAAAAACAGAGCAGCTCTGCTTTCCTGGTGGTGCTGGAAGCATCCCTTGGACTGAGCCAGGCCTGCTGGCTTACCTTTTCCTGTCCCCTCCATGCAAAGCAATTTTTCTCCCTCTGCAAGGGTGCCACTTGTACCTGTAAAGCTGCAACCCATCCTCCTCCTCCTTTGCCTTCCCCCTCAAAGCGCCTGCCCTGGCCAGGACTCTTCCTTGCTGCTTTCTATGATGGAAAAAAAAAAAGTATATCCTGGCCCAAATTGCGCAGAAATTCCTCCACGTGTGGAAACGTGGTCGGGTGTCTCTGTTCTGCAAAGCCACGTGCCAGCACCTCTCCCTGCTGGGCTGGGGCGATTTGAACCAGGGCTCTGAGAGGTTTCTCATAGCTCTCCAGAGGGGAGGTTGGCCATGGAGTTGGCCCAGAACCGAGACATTTGGGTATTGTCTACTTCCCAACGTGAGGGCTGGCACAGGATAAACTGTGAGCACAACGCAGGGTGCTTCATGCGCAGGGGGAGCTTGGGGGGAGGGTGACTTTAATCCCCCAAAACACAGCTTAAACGTAGGATTATGTGACACATGAAGCTTTGTTTCAAATTGGCTGGAGTGTCTGTCAGGCTCCAGGAAACCTTCTTTTCCTGCTGTGCAGGCTTACCAACGGGAGGCGGAGGTGATGCTGCAGAAGAGGCTGGACGAGGTCAGCGACGAGCTCCGCAAAATGCAGAGCAGCTACAAGAGCCTGTTGGCAGACACAGAAAAGACCAAAGGGCAGCAGCAGAGCATTGCTGGTGAGGAGCTGGGATCAGCATGGAGGGGGCTGCGGGGCAGACTGGAGACTTTGAGAGCTTGGAGGAGCCAGCTGGGGCAGGACATGTAGATCCAGGGATGAGTGAGGCTGCCTGGTGTTGGTGTGAGCAAGACATGGGCTGGTCCGTGGTTCTGTCCCAGGATGTTACTGCAACCGCTCTCTCCTGTGCTGTCCTGCATCCCTGCCTGCCCTTTCTGTGCCTTCTCAAAGCACCCGTGGCCAAGGCTTCTTTGGCTACAGTCCTGCTTGGACAGAGCAGGGTGGGGAGTCTCCAGGTTTGTTTGCACGTGCCCTACGGTGTTTGTCACCCTTGCCTCCAACAGACCTGCAGGCCAAGCTGCTGAGCTCGGAGGCAGAGGTTAAAAGCAAGCTGCTGGAGTTGGACAATGTGAAAGGGAAACTGCAGGATGCCAGCTCAGAGAATACAAAGCTTCTGGAGAGGATCAAGTCCATCGAAGCTCTGCTGGAGGCAGGCCAGATGCGGGAGGCAGAAAAAGACAGAGACCTGCAGGTTGTGTGCTCGTTTAATTGGGGTGGGAGGAGGGGAGTGGGTGACACTGCTTACACAATCCCTGTGTTGTCTTTGCTCTGGGATGCCACAGAAAGGGCTGACATGCACCCCATGCCTGGGGCAGGTAATCAAAGTGCTTTCTCTCTTCCAGGCAGCCAATGAAGCAGAAATGAAGCAGCTGCAGTCAAGGTGGGTCCAGGTGCACATCTTGTGGTGGCACCTCCAGCTTGCTGTCCTTGTGTCCCAGGCTTCCTCGAGCACTGAGCCTGTGGCTGAGGGCTTACCACCTTCCAGGCAGGCTTGGGGCTGCCCAGCTGGGAAGTCAAGGTCAATCCTGGCCAGCAGTGCTGTTTAAAATGTTAATTTGCTCCGGTGCTGGCCCCGTACAACAGCCTGAAGTGGGACTGAATTGCTGGTAGGCACGGGGAGTCCGACCAGTCCTACAGAACAGGAGGTTCTGCTGGTGTTGGTGCTGGGTGTGGGATGTCACTGGTCCAAGTCCCTGCTCAAGGCTAGGCCCACCAGAGGAAGTTTTTTCAAAATGTTTCCAGGTATCTCCAAGGATGGAGATTCACCAGCACTCTGGGTCCCTAGTCCAGTGTTTGATAACCTCTTCTCCCACCCTCAGCACAGGAAGGTTTCCTGGCATTTAACTGGAGTTTCCCATGTCTTGAGTTCTGCCTGTTGCTCCTTGTCCATGTGCTGGGCACCTCGAGGAAGGCCCAGGCTCTGCATGGGGGGAGGATTTCTCAGATGCCCCCATTGCCAGCAAGCATCCAGCATCCCTGTAAAGAAAGGCAGCTGTTGAGTTGTTCTGGGACCCCAAGAGACTTGTTTAGTTCTTCTCAAGGACCTGAACTTTGGTGTGCTCCAACTGAGGGTCCCTTCAGGGCAGGTGGGGGATCTGAGGGTGTGGAGGGAAGCTGCAGCTCTCTGGTGTCAAGTTGGCAGTCCTGCTTTAGGGTTACTCAAGACAGTGGGATGATACTTTCGAAATGCAGAGCTGTGGGCTCTCTCGGCCTGATGAGCCGTGGACAGGAGCAGTCCCAGTTGTGCAGGCCAGAATTCCTGGCCTTTGCATCAGGTTGCTGCTTCCTCTTGTTGTGTGTGTACAGCCAGCCAGTTACTTGATTGCTTGTTATTGCTGGTAAGGGGGTAGAAAACCAGATCCCACTCCAGTATTGCCATGGCTGTGGTTTTTAGTCCTGCTCCCTCTTCCTCCTGCTGTGTGTAGATCCCAGAGCAGACCAGGATAGGAAGGGCTGTGGTCTCCATCTCGGGAGCTTGCTGCCCGTGAGGGAGGTGACTGGTCAGGCTCACTCCTGCATCCTGCCCTTCCAGACTCCAGGAGAAGACAAACCAGCTCTCAGCCTTGGAAAGGGAAGCCACGCAGCTGCGGGAGGCAGTGGAGCAACAGAAGGTGAAAAACAACGTACGTGAGTGACGGACAACCCATCATGGTCACCTGCTGATGGCTCCGGGGGTGTGGCCAGAGGCTCTTCAGCCCCACAGAGCTCTGGAGGCATTGCCTCATCTGCCAGAGAGCAGGAATACCCCTGGCAGGCTGTGCAGCAGCAGCTGGTGGGCTGCCTGAGGTGACGTGTCTGTCCGCTGTTCTCTTGGGAAGTTTAGGACCTGGTAACCCAGAGGGATCCCACCCTGGTAGAGCCAAGGCAATCCCTGAGAAGGCTCCTTCACTGCTCCTCTGCTCCTTATCCCTCTACTGCAAGGTGGTGTCAGCTGTGTGGAGGCCACCCTGCATCCCTGCACTTGGCCCATGTCCCCTGCAGGGATCCTGAGCGTGCTCCTGCCCCGGCCAGCTGTGCCCTGCTCCCTCCAGGGCACTGCCAGAGCAGTGGAGCATGTGGAGCCGCTGGAAAGATGGGGGAGAAAGGAATGCATGTGGGCATGGGATGGAAGACTCCTGACCAAACCCAGTTCCCTAGGCAGAGGCTTTGAAATCCCCTGCAGTGCCAGCAAGCAGCTTTGTGGGCCTTGGCACAGTGTGTGGCTTATTGCCCTCTCTGTGTGGTCTCCACAGGACCTTCGGGAAAAGAACTGGAAGGCAATGGAAGCACTGACCACGGTGGAGAAGGCGTGCGAGGAAAAACTGCTTGCTGCTACAAAAGCAAAGGTGAGCCTGGCGTTGGAAGGGAAACATTCAGCTTCATCAAGCCACCAGGGAGGATTGCCCTGGGTTGCCTGCCTCCTTAGGAGCAGTGCTGGCCCAACTCTGCTGCAAGCTTCTCCAGGATTTGTCTTGAGGGCAGTGCATCCGTGGTACTGGTCATGGTTGGGGAACTTGGGAGGTGATTGAACTGGAAGTGAGGTTTTCGTGGTTCCCAGCATCAGCAGTTTTCTGTGTTGGCTGGTTTCCCCAGCCCTGTAGGCACAGAAAAGCAGGACCGGTGTTGTCACCCTGGCCAGCAGGTGCCCAGGACCTCCATCCATTGCAGTTTGTCCCTCTTTCAGGAAGAGCTGGCCCAACAGCTGGATGCGCTCCAGACGCGAACCAAGCAGACGCTGCTCTCTGCCGTCCCCGGAGTCACCGTGTCCTCACAGCAGGTGGGACAGGCTTCCTCAGCCCCCCCAGAGCCTCCTCCACATGGGAAGGAGAGATGTCTAAGCATCCTCCCTCTTCTTTGTTCTCTTTTTCCCAAACTCAGGATTATGACACGTGGCTACAGGAGTTTAAGGAGAAGACCGTGGGTGTGCTAAAGCAGCAGATGATCACAACAGAGCCATCAGTAAGAGAAAGCTGAAAAGTGGAGGGGTGAGGGAATGCTGGAGGGTCACATGTTTCTTCTCATATCTCTCTCCTTCTCTTGCCTCTCTTTTTAGGATTCAGCTCTTAAATTAAAAGAGGCAGAGGAAGCGCAGAGCACTTTACAAGCAGAATGTGAGCAGTACAGAACGATCCTCGCAGAGACAGTAAGTTCCTGCCCTTTGCACTGTATTTGCTTCCCACTGGAAATCCCTATGGAGAGGTCTCCTGGCAGCCCAGGATGCCTGTGAGCTCAGGGTAGGCATCCCTTGGTGTGTTGCGGGGGCTGCCATGAGGAAGAATATTTGTCAGTAAGACACAGGAACAGGATAAATGGGAGTTTCTAGAGCTCTTCTTCAGCCTGATCGTGTTGGAAACCTTCCTGGTGGTGATGGGATGAGACATAGCAAGGGGTGGTTGAGCCAGAATAGGGGTTAGGAGCCTCCAGCCCCACCTGAGGCATCTTGTTCTGTCACCTGTTGTTTGGCCCAAATCTTTGGAGAGGCTTTGGGTATGCCAAGGCTTCCAGTGCTTGCACTGCTCGGCCTGGTGGGGCCTGGAGGAGGTTTGGGCTCAGCTGAGGCTTTGCCCACAGGAGGGAATGCTGCGAAACCTGCAGAAGAGCGTGGAGGAGGAGGAGCAGGTGTGGAAGGCCAAGCTCACGGCCTCTGAAGAGGAGCTCCAAAAGGTGCGTGTTGGTGACACACCTGGGCTTGGTGCTCCTGGAGCTGGACTTCCAGGAGAAGGGGATCTGTTGGCTATAAATTGGTTGGGGACCCTAAGTGTTCCTGCCGGCTGTGAACCCTGAGACACAGGGACTTCCTTTTCTCCCCAGATCTACCCCTCCTGTCACCAAACCAGCTGACAAAAAGCCCACCTCATGTAGAATGTTCCCTCTTGGATGCAGAACTGAGATAAAGCTATTTTCCATGGTCTGGCTGCTCCTCGTCCATCACATGGGGTTTTGGAGTTAACTGGGAGTGCAGGGAGGTGGGGGAAGCTGTTGGACAGGAGATGTTTGATTTCTCAGCCCACTGCTGGCTCCTGCAGCGCCAGCACTGCTGAGGGCTGGTGTAGGGTTGCACAGGGTGACGTGGCTGCTGATGGTGTGCGTGATGGGAAGAACGTCTGGTGCCTAGGGCAGCTCCCAGAGCAATCCTGCCTCTCGGTGGAGAGGAGGTGAATTCCTCCTTTGCAGAAACTTCAGCATCTGTGGAGTTCTCTTCAAAAACCAGCCCGGGTTTAAGTGCTTTTTCTGGCAGCTTGGCCTCTCTTAATAGTGAAGTTCATGCCACCTCATTGGGAAGTTGCTGCTTCCAAACCAAAAGGTGCTTTCAGCAGGAAGCTTGTGCTGAGTCTGGTGCCAGTTTCTCGGGTGTTGAATCCTGACTGCAGCCACCTGAAACACTGCAGGCAAGAGCTGTTGCCTTGCTCCACGATTTATGGCCTGTGTGTGTTAGACTCTTCCTCCCTGGGAAGGAGCGCTCCTCTGTGGAGCTCCCCTTGGATGTCGGACTTCTACCTGATGGGTGCAGGATGAAGTGGGAGAGGTGGGAGTGAAGCAGAAGCCAGTTTTTGATTGAGCCAGAGGTGCTCAGTGTCCTTCTCTGATCCTTTCTGCTTCAGTCACACCTGCAGCTGAAATCCCTGGAAGGCATGGTGGAGAAGTTGAAAGCAGATCTGCAGAGCACAGATCAGGTGAGGTTTTTTGTGGAGGGGAGGTCTCTGCATGGGTGCCAGAGAGGTGCTCACTGTGCTTGGGTTGAGTCAGGCCCCATCTCCTGACTTGCCTTGGGGAGGGCAGGCTTTAACCATAGGATGTTTGGGATACGTTGGATCTCAAACAATCAACCCCCTCCTGCCTTCCTCTCTTATAATCCAGTTAAAGGAATACACCTCTCTTCTGGAAACACAACTGGAAAATCACTTGGAGACAGCCAGCTCCGAGCGCCAGAACTACACAAAAGAAGTTGGAGCCGTAAGTGTGGCGACTTCTGCCTTCTTCACCTTCTTGTAACCCTGACTCACCACCCATGCACCTTCTGAGGATTTGAGGTGTGCCCTGTCCATCTGGGAAGTGCCCCAGGGATCCGCAGCTTTGCAAAGAAGGAGAAAACAGATGGAGATGGTTGCTCCAGTCTGGGTTGCAGACTCCAAAAACCAGGAGAGCCATGGGCAAGGTGATGGGTCAGGGAGATCTGAATGGAGGTGCTGCCTGCTGCTCCTGGGTGGCCTGTGTGGTCTCTGTGGCTCAGGTGAGACAGACTTGTCCCGTGGCTGTCTCTCTGAGCCCACATCGGCAGGCAGGCCAGCACGTGATGACACCATGACCTTTTTGGGACGATGTTGCATCATAAAAAAGTTCCCTCGGGCCAAAGAGTTCCAAACCCATCTGCATAAAAGGACTTTTTTTTTCCTCTCTGTTCCTCCTCGGCAGTTGAGGCAGCTCTTGTCAGAGTCCCAGGAGCAGCTGGAGGCAGCAAAGACTGAAACGCAGAAGCAGAGCGAGGAGCTGGCCCTGGTAAGGAAGGGACCCTGGGGGATGCCCTGCTGGCTCCTTGGGGCTGGTTTGCAAACCAGCTGCGGGGCCAGCACCCTTCGTGTGGGCTGAGGGAGGGCAGGAAGGCACAGCCATTGCATGGGGAAGCCTGGTGGGGATCACACATTCAGAGGCGATGCTTGAGACCCAGGAGGAGATTTTTATTTGCCTGTCTTTCCTCCTATGATGGGGGTGGGACGGAAGGGAGAGCAGCAAGGCTTGCTCAAGCCGGTGTGTAGCAGAAAAACCCAGCTGCCCCACCAATGGGCACTTGTCACCACAGCAGCACTCTGGGGCAGGGGTTTGGGTGTCCATCCATCCATCCATCCATCCATCCATCCATCCATCCATCCATCCATCCCATCCATCCATGCATCTCAGAGCAGATGTGCTCTGCACCCCTGGGAGCTGTCATGCCTCCAGCTGCACAGGTTGGGTACCACTGTCCTGCTCTGGCAGAAACTGAGGTGGTTTTCCAAACATTCCAGCTCATGCGCAAGCCAAAAAAGCTGGCAGGCTTTACCCGTAGGCCCCTGTGGGATGTGTGAAGGCTGTGGCACAGGGATGTGTCACCGAGCCAGGCTTGCTGCTCCTCCCTCAGGCCAGGCAGCAGCTGAGTGAGGTGAAGAGCCACGTACAGGAGGGAGAATAGTGGGGTTACAAGCTGAGCCAAGGGAGCCTGCACCCCTCGAGGTTGGGGGGGTGAGACTGCTCCTGTGGAGGCTCTGCCCCTTAACAATGTCCTGTCCTGTGTCACCATCTCTCACTGCATGGAGAACTGCACACGACTCTGCCCAGGGCTGTCACAGCTGTGTTGTGTCCCATCCTGTGTTGGGGGGCAGCCAGCCCAGCCCCCCATCAGCCATGTATCCTGTTCCCGTAGGGAACATAGCAGTTGGCTTTCACCAGGCTGTTCCCCTTGGGAGCCCTCTGTCCTGGCACCAGGCTGGCAAGGTTTGGGGGATGCAGGCAGGACATGCTGTGAGCCCTCGGGCCAGCATTGCCATGTGGCAGTGCCCTGTGGGGTTCAGAGCTTGGGTCTCCTCAGAGAAAGGGGACAATACCCTGACACAGCTGTGCCAGGATCCCTTCCCAGCCCATGAGGAGTAGGATTACAGAGGCTCCATAAATCCTGCTGGAGCTGGGCTGAGGGCATTAGCAGCGGCTGTTCCCTTCCAGGCTGACACCTCTTGCCAGTGGCAGTGCTCTGTCTTTCTCTTTTAATCCTGTTAACTGTAGCTCCTTCTCCCAGTCGTGGGGGCCTGCCAGGCACATCTTTCTCCATGGGGTGCCTCTCATCCCACATCCCAGCTGGTGCTGCTTGAGGAGCAAGCAAGATTGGGCAGTGCTAAACCAAGCTCCAGGCTCGCCATCAGCAACCTGCCAGCAGAGGGGGGATGCTGGTACCTATCGCCCTTTGGTGCCGTGGTGAATGCTTCTGTTTTTATTTCTTCTGTCCAGCCCAGCTCTCTTGGTGATGTCCCTGGTAGCTCATTTCTTGAGTCTTTTTAAAATTTTATCTCTGGGTTTTTTCCCCTTTTCTCAACACAGCTGAAAACCCAGCTGGAGCAGAACGAAACGCTGGCAGAGAAGGAGCAAATGCTGCGGCAAAAGCTGGCACGGGAGCTGGAGGAGGTGGGTGTGGGCGAGGAGGATACCAAGGTTTGCAAAGCCTTCCTGGGTTCTTGGCTGCTAATGAAGCCCGAGAATTTGAAGAATTAATCTGAAGGCTTTTCCCCGTCACTGTCCACACCTCAGACATGGCTGTGAGACTTTCCCTCCCACATCTGAAGGACTCCTTAGAGCAGCTGTGCTAAAGCCATGTGGCGTCACTGCCCCCTCAAATTCCACTCTTCCAGGCCCCCATGCCTTGTGCCAGCTTTTTCCATTGAGGGTTTAAGGGCTTTAGCTGGGTTTCCTGCTGCTCCCCGGTGGAAGCTGGATCAGCACAAGCAATGCCTTACGTGTCTGTGCCACCTACCTCTTCAGCAGGACACACCCAGTGGGCACTCAGGGATGGCTGGAGCAGGATGTGTGGGAGATGCTGGCACCATTGGCTTCTGTGCTTACTGAGTGTGTCCCTTTGCAGGCCCAGAGCTTAGCACGCAGCTTGCAAGCAGAGCTGGAAAAGCTGAGACTGGCTGAGCATGCAGCAGCTTCAGACAAGGAGGAAGCCCAGCATCTCAAGGTGATTTGGCTGTGCCACGACAGCAAAAGTCACGTCCGAGCAGGACTAAGGGCATGATTTATCATTTCTGAGGATGTGGGAATGAGGTTACCCTGCAGGAAAGGGCTAAGAGCTCCACTGTGGCTGAAGGACAGCAGGGTCACAGCCACTGCATCCCTGCAGGCTGAGATGAGTGTGATGCCCTGAGCAAACACTCACAGGCTGGGCTTTTCACACACCGGGATACCATCCAGTCCTAGCCCACGGCATCTCCAGGGGGCCAGAGAGAGCTGTAGCTTTGGGGGGATGCCTGTTCGTCCTGTTGAGGAGGGAACTGGGTGTTCTCCTGGCCTGTGGTCACTGAGACAGTTTGATGCAGACCCAAGGTGGCCTGAGGTGTTTCAAAGCGGGGACGGTCACCAGGCGGCAAAGGGAGGCTCAGGCAGATGCCTTCTTTTGACTGCCATGTAGGAAAGACTTGAAAAAGAAAAAAAATTAACAAAGGACCTGGGCCAGGCAGCAACCAAACTACAGGAGCTACTGAAGGTTACCCAGGACCAACTGGCCAAAGAGAGAGACATGGTGAAGAAGTTGAAAGAACAGCTTCAGGAAACGGTATTGGTGGTGGCCATGGCCCTCTGCTTGATGCTGGTGAAGGCCCTGGGGCAGTGTGCAGCAGGCAGGGGTTTAAAACTGGAGAAAAGGTGGCCCTTGCGGCCAGAAACCGTTTGGGTGGTTGTGGGAAACCCTGGGACCACATGAGATGGTGGACAAGGTTCTCCCTGCCCCAAAGGCAGGACCTGGCCCATCTGTGAAATGCTTTGGGGCTTGAGCTGCCATGAGAAGAAGGTTGAGCCAGCTGAGTAACCCGCTTCTTTTTTCCTTCTCCAGGGGAAAGAGGACAGTTCAAAGGAAGGGACTTCAGTTTGACGAGTCTTCACCCTGGGCCTTACAGTTAACTTACCAAAATGCCTTACACATTCCTAAAAATAAAAATCCATGCTAAATTTACTGTAGATAAAAGATACCAAGCCATTAGTGACCCAAAACCTAGTTTTGAAACTTACAAGACAACATACAAAAAACCCCCCAAAAAACAACCAGTAAACACTGCAGTTTGTAAGAAAATCTTCATACTGTTTTGTACAACTCTTCGTTTCCTGGGGAGCTGCTGTGGCCACGCCGGGCATGCGCTGGGGCTTCACCCTCCTGTTCCAGCAGAACCCACCAATGTGTGAAAAGGGAAGACTGTGTGTGTACATCAACCAGTGCAATTATAATTATATATTTTTTCTTTTTTTTTTTCTTTTCTTTTTTTTTTATTTTTTTGAGTGAAAGGAGTGTGAAAGTAAGACCCACCACGGAAGGATGCCCTCTTGGATGGGTGGCTCTTGGCACGTGTATTTCTGGGTGTCGATGCAATTAAAATGACGTAGTGAAAAGAGCTTGTCCTTGCTTCATTTTTCTTGGGGTTTTGTTTGTGTTGCATTTTGCAAGCCAGGTAGGGCTTTGGGGTCACTGAAGAAGGACTCTGCTTTGGCCAGGAGCATCTTCTTTATTCTGCCCTTGCTTGCTGTGTCACAGAAGCCATCCCCTGGTTTTGATCCACTACAGGCAAAGGAGAGAAACAATTCCTTCCCACCGATGATCCAGGGTCTGGCTCCCTGTGTGGGGGTTGGCAGAGGGATTGACACTTTCGCCATGGCAGTAGGGGCATGGTGGGGACAGGGACTGTTCCTCCTGCTCGCTTTAAACCTTAGTGCTCCCCTGTAATCTGTCCCTGTGGGTGCTGTGTGGTGGTGCTGGCCCTCGGTTACTGTCAGGCTCTGTTCTCTTCTTGTGGCTTTGATTTTTATTTTTTCTTTATATTTTTTAACTTGTTCTTTCTTTTATTGTTCTTTCCTTTTTGTTTCTTTCTTTTTTATTTTCGAGCTGGTTTCTTAGGAAATGGCGGAGGCCATGTGACAGCTTGGTGGCTGTCTCCCCACAATAAAGCTGCTGAGCCCAGTGCTGACATCAGCAGGATTTGAGAGAGGGGAGGAGAAGGCCCCTGGCTCCCTCCAGTGCATCTGAAGAGCCAAGGCCAAGAAGGAGGATGAGGGGAAGACCTGCTTCCATTTTGTTCCTGGGGAAGGCCAGTGTGTGACCAGCCCCTGTACCGCACACCAGAGACTCCCCAGGACTGGGCCATGCTGTCCCTCCCTCAGCACTGTGGCTTCTGGGGCCATGAAGGGTGGGGGAGGACTGTGTGTAACTCATCTGGGACCAGGGAAGAGAAAGGGCCAAGAAACTGGGGAGCTGAGAGCCATCCCCTGCCCCCACCTTTGTGTGTGTCCCCCCCACTTCCCCTCACAGCGCAGGTGGCAGATAGGGCTGGTTTCCCCATCCCAGAGGGACAAACTCGGGAAGCAGACCTTTGCCCCACAGCCAGGATTAGCCTGGGGTTTATCTTCCTGGACTTTGTGGCACCTGTAGAGGAATGCATGAATCAAGGGCCGCTGGTGACCTCAGCCTGTCAGCACTGTCACTCTCCCCAGCCCAGCACGCCTGACCTGCTGGATTGAAGGTGCTGCTCCCCAAAACTGAGGGAATGCCTGCATGTTATCAGGATTGCACAAAACCCCCACCCAACCCACAGGCTGGAGGGAGTTGTCGAGCATGTCAGGGTGACTCTCACCCCCCAGGAGCCATGGGGAGGAGGGGCTCTGCAGCCACAGGTGCCACGAAGTGCAGTTCCTTTGGTTTTGCAATTTCTTGCTTTTGCAACAACTTCTTCCTTTATTGTCAGCTCCTGTGCACAGAGAGCAGAGACTCAGGCCTGCCCACAGAAGCAGTAAGAGACCCCAGAACAGCCAGCGCAGGGAGGACAGGCGCTGCTCCAAGTGAACCACGGAGCAGCTTGGCTCCAATGGGGCTCCAAATGCTGCCCCAGTGTCCCCAGTCCCAGGGCACAAGGTGCCCTTCTGCCACACAGTGCTGAACTGGCTGCTTTAGGAAGAAAGAGAAGGGCTGTTCTTCTGAAGCAAAGCTCACAAAAACTCAAGTGCTCTTTGGGGAAAGACATTTAGCTGATTTTTTTACACCTGAAGTGGTACTGTTGCCATTCCCTTGGCACCCTCGTGGAAGGGGAAGGACACCCTGAGGGGCCAGGAGAAAGCCAAGCCTTGTCCAAGAGCATGTGGAACTGAGGCCTGGCCAGCCCCTGCTCTCCCCACAGCCGGTGGGATTTTGCCACATGCCCACGCAGTTCTCTCTCAGCCCATGACTCACAGCAGCCCCTGCACGGCAGGCAGGTACCTTTATTGATAAAGATCAAGAAGTTGCTCAGCTGGAGTGACTTGGAATAAGAACATTGTATCCTTCTGCTGATTCAGCCATGCCTGGAGTTATTTACAGCCTGGGTGCCTGGGCTTATCACTGCACAGTTTAAGACACTTAATTTAACCTTGGTTGTAAATTACATTTACACTGCATGCTGTTTACACTGAGGCCTGAATTATCAGTCTCCATTTCCTGTTCTCATTTTCTCCCAGGCCCAATGGACAAAAATGGCTTTTGGGAAACCATTGCCTACACGTGGACTTAAAAATATTTGTAGCTGCTCTGCTCTTGCTGCAGCCAAGTTGCAGTAACTGGGCAAGTCCTGCTGAGCTTGTGTGACTGAGCTGCCTCCCTCACCTGAATCTCTTCACCTTGTTCTTCATGTACCTGTGTCAGGAAGTGATTTCTCCCACCAGCAGCCAGCCAAGTTACAGGAAACGTTCATAATGTTGTCTCTTCCTGCTTGTCTTGCCTTTTTAGGAGGTCTGGGTGATTTGGGAGAAAACTTAAGAACAGCCACAGGAGTTTCATCCCCTCGAAAAGCAGAAGGACAATCCTGAGAGGGGAAGTTTGGCCAGCAGATCCCACAGTGTGGGCAAGCCCACAGCACTGTAGCTCTGAGGATTAAGACTTACTGCTACCTATGGAGCACAAAGATCAATACACTTTGGGACTTCTGGTGAGGGTCCTAAAAGCAGCCATACTCTCCAACTGGCTGAAGCTGTGGCACCACACCCAGCTGAGGCCCAAAGTGTCACCTCTTATCTCTCAGTTCTGGGACTAAGGCACGTTGAACCCAAGTCCTTGATCCAAAGGCTTTCACGTTGTTGGAAGTGCTCTCCTACCTTACAGGTCTGATCCTTCCTCTTTTGTAGCATCTCCTGCTCCATTTTTTGAGCAAGGAAGGAAATCCCAGGGAGAAGAGACCATGGCGTCACCTGGGCTAGATGAAGATGCCTGCAGCCTGGAGGCACCAGCTATCAGCAGGATCTTGGCTAGGAGTTGCCTGTTTGTCAGGCAGCACCACTCCCAGTGTGTCACTGGTTTCCTTATCTCCACCTGGACTTTGGACACAGATCAGTACTGCAGCCACCTGGGCAAGGAGGAGCTGTTTACAAGGATCTTTACCCACTTGGGCGAGCCCCCAGTTGACTGAAAGACAGGCTAAAAGCCCCAGCAGAATCCAGGCCAGTCTGCTTTGCTCAGAATCAGGAAGCTGCACTCCAGTGGATCCCTTTGCATCAGAAAACCTTGTGCTCCCAGCCCTGTGACCGGCGTGGGTGCCAAGTCAGAGCAGGCAGTCAATGCCCGTCTTTAATGAAGGGTTTTAACCACGCAGCATGGCCAGAGAGGGCACATGCTGAGTTAGGTAATGGCCGATTATTGCCCTGGCCCCCAGACGCAGCAGCTCAGCGCTGGCACTGCTCTGCCACGAGCTGAGGGGACACCGCAGCCTTCTGTCCCTGCACAGCTGGGAACAGCTCCGGGAGGAAGGGCCAGCCTGTGACTGCCTGGGCTCCGTGGGGCTCCCTCAGTCCTCACAGGGAAGGCAGTGCAGAACAACCAACACATGGCCGGGCTCCTGCTGCTCCGACTGCAAACACGGAGATGGCTCCCAGGAAGGCCCCCAACCAACAGGAATTTGGGCCCAAAGCCTAAAGGCACACGGCAGGTGCTGTTTTGGAGCTGGAGGCTGCAGCAAGCAGGGGCATGCAGGGCCAAGGAGGGGAGCACACTGCAGAGACAAACCTGCTTTCCCCCCATATCCCTCCAGCTCCACCAGCTTCTCCTTCCAGCCTGTTTCCCCATTCCTGCTCCTGAGAGCAGGGCAGGGCAGTAGCTGCAGAAGGCACAGCAGCTCCCTAAGTGCTTACCCAGATCCAGCAGTGCCAGCCCCGCTGCAGGAGGGCTGATCCGGAGGCTGGAGAGGAATCAGTCACTGACCCAGGGGAGGGAAAGCCCATTTATTTAGGCTGTTCAAATTTGGCACGCACAGAACATATCACAGTAATGCACTGGAGGCTAAGGGTTTTGGTTTTTTTTTTTCTTTTTCTCTACAGACATACAAGAAAACTCTATGCAACTCCCATGTACACATTACACAAAGGAAACAGCTTTAATCAACCACTGATGAAACATGGAAGCTTTTAAGATCTCTGTAGCTGGCACAGGAATGTTCTCTACCCCCCATACAAAAGGCATTTCAGGTCAAACTTTCTAGTAGGTGATATTTCCATGCATTTCTACAGAATTAAAGAAGCTAACAGACAAAAAGCCCAGATCAAGCCGTATTAGTCAGGCTGATTGGTTCTACTAAGTTAAATCAATAGTAATTATGGACAAATGGACCAAGTGACCAAAGACTGGGGCTGAAAATACCATTTTTTAAGTTGTGGTTCCTCTTCATTTTACTACCCATAACCAGAGAGCTCTGATACAAGAACCTGGATTTTCAAAAGCCTCAGAAGCATCTGATCCACTAGTAAGTGTATATTAGAGAAAGGTAGTTCTAAATTAAACTATGTCAACAGAAAAAGCAATTTCTATAGAATCACTCAGGAGGAAAGAGACCTCAAGACACTTCATAACAAGAAAATTGAACCTACAGAACAAGTGAACCTTTAAATATTATTACTGCACCGTGAGTTTACAAGAGAGTGGATTAGGACTACTTCTCCAGAAAAAGTGTGTCTGTTTTATGTCTAGCTTCATAATTAGGCTTTTTTAGAACAGCTCAGCAACTGCAAGCACTAAGAATTTAACCGATAGTTTTGGTGCTAACAGATTGCTTTAGCTGAAGTTTAACTACAGGTTTTATCTTAAATGGTTACAGGGGAAAAGTTTTTGAATTTTGCTTGTTACCATTTAGAAAAGCAAGAACAGGAACCAGATCGTTCTCACCTCTCCACCTTTCAAGATACACTGCTCAAATTTTTGGAGACCTTTAGTGTTAATCCGTTGGGGACAGAACTGGGCTGGACAACCAATGCAAATATTAATACACCAAGATAAATCCTTAATTTCATTTATTTAGGGTCATTTGTACATACGAGCTACATCTCCAAAATCTACTTTATTCTACAAGACAGCTTCCCTACTGTTAGTGAAACCCTTGCCTAGAATGTTTGCTTGATATAACTGATCTATTAAAACATGGAATGCTTGTAGAGTTGTGGCACTGTATGACATCTACACGGGACTTCCTTCAAAAGCTACGACTAGGGAGCCTCCTAGCTTCTCAGCAATGCAAGCTCGGTTCAGGTCCTCTGGCCCATTTGCTTGGCATTCATGCTTTATGCCTAAAAAAAGAGGCAAAACACTCAATAACGCAGTATTTCAACATGCCGGTAAGCAATCAAAGAAACATACCTGGTAGTAATATTAGAAGCAGCAATCCAGTCACTCAAGCAGACAAGCCCTGCCTTAGCTTAGGGAATTTGATGGTTTTTCCCTGACATGTCCCAGGAGACATCTGGCTGCACACCAAATGTCACTGTATGGACATGTAGGGAGAGATGTGTCACTAGCTCAGTGCTCAGCCTGTTGGCCTTTCATGGCAGGCTCTTAGAGCGAATCCCTCATTTCTTGTGCTGCCCTGGATACAGCAGGGGAGGGAGCTCCAGGCAAGCACATGGAGCTGGCTCACTCGGCTCCTGCTGGCTCTGCAGAGATGGCTGAAAGCATCACACTGAGAACCTGAGAGGGAGAGACTGAGAGCTGGGCTAAGCAACCAACAGTGCTTTCTTTTCCTTTTTAAGGATGGGGAGCCCAACCCATGCCTGCCTTATATGGTGAAAAGCAGAATTTCTTCAGGATTTCTTTTTCTCAACTTCCACGTGTGCAGCACACAACAGTCTCCCAGGGCAGTTCCAAGCCCTGGGAAAGCCATCCTGTGAAGGCTGGCACTGCTGCACAAGGATCCTGTCAGCCTTGCACAGTGTAAGATTTTGGCCCAGTGCAGCCTGAGGAGCTGAAGAGTGCTACCTGGCTATAAGCCAGACTGACTTACTACAGCACAGTAAGTTTATGAGACTGCACATTTTAACAGGCACAGGGATGAAAGTGCTTTGCCACTGAGGCAGCTCTGCACAAAATCCAGCTTTGTGTTACGAATCTCATGGTTTCTAGCCTGTATGGTGCAGATGTGCTGCTCCATATGGTCCATCACACATTTCAAAACCTGCTCTTGTCCTGAGCACTGTTCTAGCGCCTCTGAAATTTTGTCAGATAATGTAAATTTGAGCCAGAGTTCGTTTTAGCCCTGTCACATGACACTTCACCTCTCACTAGTATCTCAAAAAAAACAACAACAAAACAACCCCTAAAAGCTAAACCAATTAAGCCTTGCTGTGTCCTCCAGGGGCACAGCAGAGTTAGGAGCATTAGTTGTATTATGTACCTTGAAACTTCTTTTTGATTGCATCCTTGGAGCTTGCGTAGATCATCTTACTTTTGAGAGGTGCTTGTTCTGGTGCCCTAGGAGACACCACAGAGAGTGAAATTAGTGACACCGATTATCCACCCAGCACAGAAGCAGCATCCTACCCTGCATGGACAAGTGGAACGTCTCACGGCTCAGAATACAGGCGTCACGCTGCCCAGCTCACTTTAGGCCTGCCACTTTCCCAGCCTGGTCAATACAAATGCTCAGAGACCTCACCCACAGTGCCTGGACTGCATGTTAGGAATGACAGAGTTGGGAAGGTGGCTTACCACAAGAAAAACATCAGCTCTTCTTTTTTGGATTCCTTGGTCTCGAAGCTTGCATCATACAAGGCATAGCGGCAATCCTTCTCGGGAAGCATCTGCACAAAGTGCTTGAAAGGGTCGGTGACTGTCACTCCAACATCTCCCACCAGAATTTCTTTGCCTTCCTCCACAATAATGCACTTTTTGTCTGGACTGAGGCAGAAGATGACTGCCTTCTTCCTCTTCTTGATTTCCTCCGGCGTGGAGCACTTCCGCACTTTCATGTCGTAGAAGATACGGCACACCTCATCGGCCACTTGTACTCCGGAGGCCTGCAAAGACCACAGCAAACACCTTCAGGCCTTCCACCCCAAATTTTCCCAGCTACATTATGGCACTGCCTTAAACCCAAGCCTAGAAGACAATAGGTTCTTGCAATAGTCACTTGTGGCATGAGACTCATGAGAAAAGGCTGCAGACCTTCTTTTCCAAAGCCAAGGAAAGAATCCGGAGTCTTGCTGCTGCCCACAGCCAGCTGTCAAACCAAAAACTATTCCAAAGAAGGCACAATCCTATTTACAGAACATTGTTTCAAGGGAGTTTTACAGGCACATCAACCCCTTGTTCTCTGGGATTCGGTTGTGGCAGATCCTTTGGCATTACAGCAGCTTAATTTTCTTCCCTGTTTCAGGCTGGCTGGACAAGCCCACAAGGATCTTCTGTTCAAAGTTTCCCAGCCATTTCCAGCATGTTTGCTAGCAGCTTTAGGAACAGGGGTAAAACTGGCCAAATTCCATACCTGTCACATGGACTTAGTTTAGAGATCAAGGGAGATGTAGTGGGGTACTGGGATTGCAGTGGTAACTTTCAGCTGAACAAACCAACTTCAGAAGTTGCTCTGAATTCAGTATTTCAAACAGAGAACTTGCAAGTCCTAACAGTTAAAATCTCTACTTCTCAGCACCTACTCCAGCAGTTTTTAAAGCAAGCTCAAGCCACCTGAACATTCTCCCCCCCCACTCTCTTGGAGGCAGCTGGGAAATTGTAGTGAGCGGTATCGTATTCCCCTGTGTAAGCTGGAACAAGAGGTGCAAATGCAGCATTATCAATCTGATGTTAAAGGCAGCTGCACAGAATAAAGAGGACAAGACCTAGCAAGAATGACAAAAGGCTGAACTGCATTTTCAGTCTCCGGTGTTTCTGGGAATGAGACAGGAAGAAAAGAAAGTGGCAAGTAAAAGCATTTACATCTGAGTTTTGTTCTGAGTGCACCAAGTTGGAAAGCTTAAAAGCAGCTGTGCAAGAGTGAATACTGCAAATGTGGGAAGCCAGCAGGCACTGCTGGAAGGACATCATGGCCAGAGCAGTAAAGATCAATTGAAGCCTATCCAGTACTCAACAACTATATCTGTTCAAAATGCTACAGACAGTATAAACAATGAGATTCCTTTAGAATTCTGCTTCCTCCCTCACTGTATTTTTGTCTTTCAGATTCAAGTGACATTACTCATACTCATCTATCAGAAGGAAAACTGCCTTCCTCCCTCTGTGTAAACCACCACACGTCACTGCTACAAGCACAGCCAGCAGTACCAACAGCCAGGTGAGACACACAACTGAAAGAGCTGAAAAAGGCTAAAGGTTGTTCTTCAATTTTTTAAACTTATCTTCACCCCCAAAATGTGAGCTCAAGAGATTCATTTTGCATCTTAAAGAAACAACAGAGTTCAGTTGCAAAACCAGGGGGACAGAGGCACAGGGGAACTGCTTGGTGCTCAGGCTGTCCTTGGACACCTACTTAATGCGTGGGGTTTTTTTAAAGCCTTGACCACTGCCTCCCATGGAGGACCTCAGATGAGCCCAGATTCTCCTCCTTCTACCAACATCACTTCTCCTGCGACTGAGTGGTTGGCATAGCACTGCTAACCCAGTGAGGAGAGGTGGCACAGCTGGCAGAATCTATTACCGTGGAGTTTGGTATCTAGGGTGCTGGTCGTGGAAAACCAGGGCAATCTCATACATCAGCAACCTGAGACAGAAGCTTTTCTTCAGGGTGGAGAACAGTGCTCTTTCAGGGTTTACCTAAATACAAGGGGACCTCCCTCAAGATTTACAATGCACGGTCTGTCTACAAGGGGCAATCTACGCAGAACTGCTTGCACTTACTTTGGGACAGGAGAAGAGCAATTCAGTCACTGTGCCTCAGCTGTGTGGCAGGCAACCGTTCTGCATCTCACCAATAAGGTGAGGAAAGTATATGGAGAAAGCCTATTTCAGGATAAATTTGAGCAACAGTGCAAACATGGACTCAAAGTGACTCATTCCTGTGTCACCCGCTCCATGCAGAGACACTGAACTCGGTCAGAGTGTGACTGAGAGGTAATGAGGAATAAAGGTCTTTTTCCTCCTGTCCCTGTGTTTGGTGTGGGCAAGAGCATCTTTGGGAAGACTCTAAATAATACAAAATTAACCTAATAAAGCAAACAGTGCAGCAACTACAGCTATTTTATCATTCACTAAGGACAAACCCACAGTGAATTCAAGAGAACCCTTTTCCTCCCCAAGGTTTGTTTTCTAACTAATTGTACCTCAGTAGCTGACAACGGGTGGTAGGACCTGGGTTTTAGTCACAAACCCCACCAAGATTCTTAGAAAACGCACAGAAATCCTGAGCTGGCATGGAAATGAAGCTATTAGTCATGGAAAAGCAGTTCGTATCACCTGCATCTACCTTTGTCAATTCTTGAGCTTTGATCCAGCACTACAACAAATAATTCCCCTACACCAAGTCACGTCAACTTTGAAAGCAGAGGTTAGTGCTCAGCTTAGAGCCAGAAGCAGCAGCAACAGAGCTGCAGGTTGATGCAAACGGTGCAGTCAAGTGCATTTACTTGTGCTACTACACAGCCAGAAATATGTCTCCAAGTCAGGAGACAAGCTGTTTCTTTAAAAAGAAACTGAGCACTGCTGGCAAGTCAGTTCAGATTCCAAAAACGTTGAAAATATTTAGTCTGGAAACTCAAAATTCACTGTTAAACTGCAGCTGATAACTGGGACTGACCAGAAGCTGAAGGGACAACAGTGAGAACTGAATTTTTTAGCTTTCCAAAGCAAAAGGCTGTCAGTAGCTGGTGCTACTCCTTTTCACAGCTGCTGCACAACCCCTGGATTCATCACCCAGGCTGACATTAGCAGCCATTGTGTTGCCAGGGACAATGCAGATTTGTTCCATCTGAGAACACCCTATAGTTTGTTACAGTATGGGTTGAAATGAGCCAGTGCAACAAACCAATTCCCTAGAGGATCCAAAAAGAGGATCTACTGCCCTAACTGTGTAGGGCTCCCTCTTCAACCCTGGGCCTGTACCAGCCACAAATGGCTTCACAAACATACTTAAAAAGGAAAAAACTCAAACCCCAGGCAGCTTTTGTTGTAAGGTAGTTGCAACCACTTTGTGTAAAACAGCAACAGGATGACTGCTAAGAGCACTGGAACAAAGAGAAATGCCAGACTCTAAATACACGTCCTCAAGCGACATTTTAACCTAATCTCTGCTGTCTTGTCCAGAAGGAGAGCTGGTGAGAAGCCTCCACCCTCCCAGTAATGACAGAGTAAACATTTGTTAGTCTGGATTTTCCCTCTTTGGCCAGATATGGCTCTGCTCAGAGGATTCAATACAGCACATTGGTTATTATTTTGTGCATTGTGGCTTGAACGCTGTAGAGCTCCAGCAGCCAGCCTGGTCCTGTTCCTTTTCCAGGATGGAAGCAGCTCTGGATTAGCACATGGGGGCTGGTTCAGTGAGCAGAACATACGGCAGGCACCTGTGGGATCCATGACCGTCAGCCAGCTGGTGACATTTCACTGTAGGGGACAGACCCTTAACTGCAACACGGCAGCAGCAAGCAGACAAGCCACCTAATTCCCAGATGGGAAAACAATGCCAGGACAGCACATTCAGGGAGACATTCAGGAAAGAAGGAACAGAGTGAGTTTCTCTGAAGGAGTCAGCAAAATTGAGTTGCCCCCAGCACCTCCACGCAACTGCTGCAGACACAGCACACCCTGGGGGCTGAGCCCCCCAAACATTATCCCGTGGCACTTACGGCAGTATCCCCACGGGATCTCACAGAGCCTGCTGCAGGCACCTGAGGCAGGCACTGCACTCACTGCCTTGTCAGCAGGCACTGCAGGAACACAGCGGCTCTTGTTCATAAAGCCTCCTTCTTGCCTGAAGTGCAAAGCTCTGCAGAAGTCTTGGGCGAGCACAATGCCCTCCCTCCACAGGGCTGCCCAAAGAGGGAGCCTTCTGTCCAGCAGCCTTCGACTGCAGGAGCCAGACCCAGCTGCCTCCACTAAGAGCTCCCAACATTTTGCCTCGGCTGCCAAGCACCCAAACTGAAATTTAATCTAAACTGGGGAAGACTGAAGAAGAATCCGAAGCTTTCTCAAGAAAATCCTCACATACAGAAAGCCATTTCAGGAGTGAGAAACATGCCAGACGCCTGATAAACTGGATTCGTAGCAAGCCTGCACTAAACGCAACTTCGACACAACGAAACTTTACTTCTCTTTTGTTAGGCAGTCCTGTGAGCTCCAGTATTTTTCTTGAATACTTAAAATATTTTACCTCAGAAGAGTCTTTGTTTTCTTCAACTGTAAGACAGCTAAGAAGGCCTTAAACTAATGACTTAGTTTGCCTCAAGACAAGTTTGAAGGACTAAATTTGGGTTTAAGTCTTGAGAATTTCAGAGTGTTGGTTTTCCCTCCTGTGATTAGAGGCCAAGAACTCTCCATAGTGGTGCCTGGGCATGTATTATCTCCAGACACATTTCAAGCTGCAGTTCTTGACTTGTTTTGACTGGGAACCACGCACGCACATTGTACACACCAGGGTGAACTATCCAAGCCACTCAAGTGGAAACTCTTGCTTCTTGGAACGGCATCATCAATTTTTCCAGAATCTGACACCAAGAATTTATTAGAGCACCCCTGGTTTAATTGCAAGGGCAGATTTGAGAATACTGTGCTCCCAGGTTCGCTGGTCACATTACTGGCATGTATTTGGTTCTTAGTTTCTTCAGCAAACCCCGTTTCCCCCACGCCTGCCATACCCTCCCCCTCCTATCTACCTCTGAAATTCCCTGCCACTGCCAGAGCTGCCTGGGGAGCTATGTGGCATTTCCCTCTGACTCACTAATGTGTCGTAGTACCTGTCTGCAACAAATACTTTTTCAATTAAACCTATTTCCACCCAACTGGTCTGGGACAGCACCCTTCAGGGACAGAGCCGTCCCTTGCACTGCCACACAATGGAATGCCCTGGGCTATCACCAGCAACTTGAGGGGAAAACTAAGCCAAGGGAGTTGAGGGAGCACTTAGCAGAAAGGGAGAGTCACAGCCTGGCTCAAAGAAAGTTTTGCTAAATGAGGCTTCTGGAAAGGTGTCACCTCAGGCCAACCAGCCAACTAAAAATGTAGGTGGTCAAAACCATAAAGATATTAAATACTGCTTGGCTTTTAATCTGTTATTTGAGCACTCAAGAAAACACATCTGATATTAACATCTGCACTTTGGTGAGCAGGAAGGGCAGCAATGCAAGGAGGAAGTGCAAGAAGTGACAACTTTAACTTCATCCCCGAGACCAGGAACAGTGTGGGAACATCAGTGACTTCAGGAGTCCAGAAAGGCCCACACTCCCTGCTTACCTATAGCTGGACAGAGACACCTCCATTTACAGGGGACAGCCTGTGCCTCTGAAAGGCCAAAGCTTCAACTCCGATCTGAAGCCTGACAGGAAACAGAACTAACAGCCTTTTACTGCTGTTGTGTAAGAGGCAATTATTTGCACACCATAAACCAGCAAGAAGTACAGAGTCATCTGCAAATCACTTGTAGACAGACCTTGCCAGCTAGACTCAAGTTTTTATTTTGCATTATTTGGTCTCTTTTGGCAGAGGGAAGGTGTGGGGGGAGGAATCAAAACTCTATTCAGCTTTTATTTTTTTGCCCCCTGACAAGAAGAAAGGTTATTGACAAGACGAGATGAGCAGGAAAGCAATTATTAAAAAAAGAAGAAGAAACAATCCTTCGAATTCCTGAAGGTCATTTCCTCAGCTTTCAGCCAAAGAGGAAATTATCTCCTTCTCTGAGCCACCATGAAGTTCAGTCCTGATTTAATTATCAAGGTAGGCAGAACAAGCAATACCCACAAAAGGCAATTCCAGCAACAGTGCTGAAAAACAGGAACTGCAGTGGCCAGTAGCAGCAGGGTAGAAGTTTTGAGTAGCACCCATTCCTGTGTTGAAATACAAGTTTTCAAGGTAATGCAAGTGGAAGCTGGCGTATAACAGGACACTTGCAGAAAATCAAAGCTTCTCAGAAACAGATTCAGCACACAAATCAGCTATGATGAGCCTAAATGCCTATAAGGATTTTCTTGTGGCACTCCAAGCACCTACAGCAACCTAAAGCTTAAATGTCACCCTCAAAACGAGGCTTTGAAGGCCAGCTCTGGGCATCCCTGATACTCGTTACTGAGGGATCCTCCTCTCCTGAGGAGATTGCTGTGAATGCTGAACAACCAGGTGAGGAAAAAGGCTGAGAACAGGTTCTCAAGTGAGTCCTTGTTGTATTCAGGCTCTCTCATATGGGATTGCTTAGGTCAGCCCTTGCACCCAGCAGGAGCCTCTTGATAGTGATTCTGACAAGGCGAGTAGGAACGTGCCAGACACCCACACTGCCAATTGTCATGAGGCTGTTATCTTGTATATGAGGCATATGTACCTTGTAATTACACAGATCTGGGAACAGCACTGACTAACAACCAAGAAAAATAATTTGCACGGTCCTCCAAAGACCTTGGACTCGTTTAATCCAGTAGCAAAGAAACTGAACGTTGTGGCAAGACACAAAAGCTGAAAATCCAAGCTCTTTTGATACCAAAGGATGCCCTCCTGCTGGCACTACTGCACTCTGCCAGAAGGCCTCCACTCTGCCCAAAACCAAGTTCATTTGCAGTATCTCAAAAAAGCCAACCTAAACCCTGATGCAAAAAGGAGATCACTATGAGAAATAGTAGTTTT
>VYZQ01018342.1:0-12580 GCA_013400655.1 Mystacornis crossleyi
GCAGCAGCAGCAGCAGCAGAAGCCGAGCGGCTCCGGCGCCGGGAACCGGGAGCGCGGGGGGAGGAGGTTTGGGCCCTCCAGCCCTTCCAAGGAGCGATTCACAGCATCAGAACGGGTTTGGCTGCAAGGGAGCTCGGAGATCATCTGGCTCCAGCCCCTGCCCGGTGCCAGCCCGGGGAGATGCCTCCTGCATAACCAAACGTGTTCTCTGTGCCCGGAGGACACACGAGGCTGCGGGGACACCGCGTCCGTCTCCCCCCCAGCCGGCAGCAGCAGCAGCGGGGTGGGATGGGCTGGGATGGGAACTCTGCTCCATTTGCTTTGCCTTCTCTCTGCGTTTACTGGCCCTTGGTACCCCCAAAGAGCTTCCTTTACAAACCAAACAAAAACAAAAAATTAAGCTGCGAGTGTAATGATTATTAGAATATTATCAAGGATAAGGGTAATTATAAAAAAATGCGGTCTTATTCCTTTACCTCTGTTTTACTGGAGTTGGGTTAAATCCCCAGGGTCCAGCTGAGCCAAGCACTGCAGTGCCTATTTCAGTGCGTCCCTAAGGGCGTCTGCCTGCAGTGAGCTTCCAGGTAGGATTGCAGGTAATGAGATGGAGGTGAAGAAACATCCCCTGGTACATCAGGATAGAAGAAAACCCCACGGGAGAATGGGAATTTCTGCCAAGAAAATGGTTTCATAGTCATGGCTGGTGACCAGCATGGTGGTTGGACCGACTGGGGGCTCCTGAGTGTTTAATCCCAGGGTTTGTAATGATGGATTCAGGTTGGACAGTAGGCAGCTTCTCCAAATCCAGCATAATTGGGTCTTTAATCTGCTCAAGAGATTCCTGAGCTGGATACCAATGCTATCTCCTCCTTTGGATGAGGGATGGTACAAAAAAAAAAAAAAAAAGGGGGAGGAAAGAAAGAGGCACATGATGTGAATTTATTTGCATCTTCCAACAACAATCCAGTCATTCTACCCGGGAAATGCCTGTGCTGCTTAATGCCCCTTTATGCATTTTTTTCTTTTTTAAGATGCCCAAGAGTTTGTTTATTTATTTATTTACAGATTTCTTTTGTTGGTGTGGAAAATGAAGTGCAGAAAATGCCATTCAAATTTTTTTGTTCAACTTTATTATGACTTATTTTGCAAGCAGTGGCTTGGCTGGGGGTTGTCTGAGCCCCTGGGAGGTGGGAAAATGCCAGGTCCTGAAGCCCCATCTCTGCTGCTGCAGAGATCCATCGGAGCAAGTCCCAACAGCTCCAAAGCAATTCCATTTCCTACAGCAAGAAATGGCAGTTGTTGGGGTGGGCCCTTCCATCCCACCTTTATAACAGCCAAGACTCCAGCTCCATCCTCAAATGCCCCCGAATCCCAGGCAGAAAACTGCATGTAACATTTTGCCTCTTTTGCATAAATTTCATCTGGAAAAGGCAGAATGGTGTGGATTCTGGAATGGGTGTCTTATTTCAGCTTTGCTTGCTAGAAACGATCCTGTTGCTCCGAGTAATTACACAATAAATTTGTGAGAGGGATATAAAGCCATAAAACCAGTGGTAATGGTTTGCAATTTAATAGCTGAATTGTAAATGAATTTTCCTATAGCAGCTTTAATGCAGCGGGCTGCTACAATTAAGAGAACATTCTTTGGGGTACCTTTAAATTTTTGTTGTTGTTGTGAAGTTCAGTGCCATTAATTCCCTGGTTTAAAGAAACCAAATCGTTAACCACTTTGCGCCATAAAAGCCAACTTTGACTTCCTCTGCAGCCAACAAAATTTTGTCTTGGAAAAAGTGTTTTTACCCCATTTGGCTCTTGCATTTTCTTACAGTAGTGACTGTGGGGTTGCACTGCATACTGAGCTTATGCCCTTCCTCCTCTTTTCATCATCATCCATCTTGCTCCTGTGACATGTGACATCTTCTGCCATTGGGGTGGAAGGACTTGGCCATGCAGGGAGAGCCTGCTCACAGCATTTAGCATCTCTTTTTAATTCAGTGTTTGGTAAGGGATTATATAACTGGGGTACGTGTGTATTGCAGTGCTCTGTGTGTCCCCCCTCTGCAGCCTTGCCAGCCTGTGAGGATGCTCCGTGCAGCAATGGAGCCCTGTTATCCCCCTGTGCAAGAGCTCATCCCCATCCACAACTCCCATTCCTTCCTCCTCCCCTCTCCAACCCTCTGGATTTCAAATGTCATTCCCGAGCAGCTCAAGCTTTTGGAAATAATTTTCCTGGAGTGGGTGCCCCCAGCACTGCCCCTTTCCGCAGCAGTGCCAGCAACAACTCTTGGTTTGCTTCATCAGGCTCCTCTTCTCCCATTCCCCTAATTACATCTTTCCACTTCCATACCATCTTCCCCTCGGTGGCCTGTGTTTGAAGGAAATGCCATGAAATCCGGTATCTGATCTTGGAAGCATCTTGGAAGCATCTTTGGGGCAAATGAAATTGTTGATAATTACTGATGGTGTGTAATTATGCTGCCAATACCACCTGCTCTCTCCATAGAGGAGCAGGGAACTGGTGCACCTGGGTGTGTTACAAATGCAAATTGACACAGGCAACCCTAATCTGACTGTGGTGGGTGATAATGAAAAGGCACAGTCGTGTAAGAAGCTGATGGAGACCTGAACCTGCTCTGAGGAGTGGCTCCAAATCCCCTCTCCCATCACTGAGTCCAGATTAAGGGGAATGTGTGCGTGTCCCAATGCAATTTTCTCTCCTGTGCATCCTTGTTGTCATAACTTGAGCCTCAGTTCCAGGGTCTTTTTCATTCATCGGTAGTTGGCTGTTTGCACTACAGTCCATGGGTGCAGTGTGCACATTTCTGACCAACTCCCAGCTGGGGTTTGACCTTGGACTTATTCCTCCATAACCATAAAAAATCTCCTCCCTCGTTGTGTTCCAGGCTGAGGCAGGTAACAGAGAAAAATGATTTAGTGAGGATTGGTCTGAAAGTCAGTGCTGGATCGAGCAGGGGCAGCCTGGCCTTGCTATGGGGCACAGATTCGTGGGGTGCTAAGTGACCGAGCAAAGCGGGGTCTCCCTATTGCAGAAACTGCTGTCGATCTCTCCCAAAAACCCCAGAGGTACCTTTGGATGAGCTGGGAGCAACGCTGCCCCGCACAGCTGGCACAGAGGGACGGGAAGGTGGCTGCGGGTCAGTGAGCAGGGATGGGACTCCTGCTCCAGGCCATGGAATCTGCCGGGGGAGGCAGTGGCCGTGGGTGCAGCTCCTGGAGCATTCAGAGATGCAAATGGGCAGCAGGGGAAGGGAACGAGAGAATGTGAGGACCCATTGTAAAGCCTAAAGGCACTGCTGGAATCCGAGCTCGGGGCGAGGGATGAAGTCTGTACCAGAGGACTGCAGGCAGTAAAAAAGCTTCAAAACTATGTTCCGGATGAACTTTAAATCTTTGACTCCACTTCAAGTACCCTGTGTGAACACACCCACGTGAGGTGGTGCCATTCAGTGGATCCACTGCAACTTTCTCAATGTGCTAAGAAAAATTAAGAGAAACTTTTTTGAATTTTCACCCAGTACCTGTTGTTGACCTTGAAATCTGCTACCTGCCACATCAACCAGCCTGGTGAAACCTGTCCCACCTGCGTGTTTGCTGGGGATGGAGGTAATTCCTGTAACCTGGGAACAGCACCCAGCAGAGGAGCATCGCGGCCTTTTTATCTAACAAGAGCTTCGACAATATAAATATTTAAGTACAATAAACAATTATGATCAAGTTTCTTGGGTGACTGCACACAGCAAGTGAATTTGAAATTCATTTCCCATGGGTATTGAGGCTTCACATTCACTTTCTGTGGATGTTCATGCTAATAAAACTTCATTGCACAGAAAGAGAACACAAGAGGGATGCAAATATGACAAGGGCAAATTTGCTTAAGAGTTCAAATGAATATTCACCAATTTTTATTATTTTTAAGTATTCATTCCTATTTGCTATAAAAAGATTATTTTATCTTTACTCTCCAAGCTCAGTGAAGCGTGTTTGAGGTACAATATGTATTTCCTTGTACTAATGGAAAGTTTTGTTACCAGCAAGTAAGGAGTGCTTTTAAAACATGCTTTATCTTCAGGAAATGTCACTACTGAACCCACATGAGTTACCACCATCCTGATTAACATCTGTATTTCAACACATCTTGCACCCTAAGGCTGGGATCTCCCTGGTTTTTCCCTCCTTTAAAGCCTCAGATCCAGATCCTGACACCATTATTTTCCTCTGATTCTCCTTGCTTATCTTTCATCTCGCGCTGCCCTCGGTTATGAGGATGCCGGAGACGCTTTTCCTTCACACAGACTGAGCGCCCCTTTGGAAGGACTTGGGGGTCACTGTGGCTCCATTTTGCCTGAGGCAGAGGGAGCACAGTTTTGACATCTTCATTTGATTTCTGTCCTGGAATTGAAAGAGATGCAAATTAGCAATAATGAATATTTTCATTAGAAGTGTCTAGACATTACATCTGAGAAGAGGATAATGATGCTTCTGCTTTATATAAAAAAGTCTGAAGTAGACCCAGGATGATTTTTTTTTTTTGTCAGAAAAGATGACATTTATTTTAAAAAAAAGTAATTTAGTGTAAGTGAAATTAGGGTAATTGCTAATTATGTAACTGGAAACGAGGCAGATTCTTATCTTGAGTCAAGCTGGTCTGGTGCAGATTGTAAACCGTTACTTTTATGAGGTGGCATCAGAAGGCAAAAAACATCAGCAGAACAGTCCTAAGTCATTTCTCATGCTTATCAAGACCTCTTGGATAGTGAGGGGTGTGAGGTATGAGGGATGGAGCATCACCCCCTCTCATTGCAAGTCTAGCCTAAAATTTAGTCTGGAAGCATAACTGTGGATGTTAAAATAGATATCATGGGTTTTATTACAGAATCCCAGAATGGTTTGGGTTGGAGGGGATCTTGAAGCTCATCTCATTCCACCCCCTGCCATGGGCAGGGACACCTTCCACTATCCCAGGGTGCTCCAAGCCCCGTCCAACCTGGCCTTGGGCACTGCCAGGGATCCAGGGGCAACCACAGCTTCTCTGGGCACCCTGTGCCAGGGCCTCCCCACCCTCACAGGGAAGGATTTCTCCCTAACACCTTCCAGACAGGTAGAAAGATATCTTTACCCCTTTTCCATTTGTCTTCTGCTGTGTCAAAGCAAGCTCCCACCTCCAGCCCTGCATTCCCCACACCTCAGCTCACATCTCCCTCGGGTTTGAGGCCCCAGATTTTTCCAGGCTTATTGTCCCACCCTGGGCCTCCAGCACTGTGACAAACCACACTTAACACCCAACAAAACCTCACCCCAGGGTGTTCAGTGGAACAGGTCGTAGTTTCCATACGTACTGGAAGGAAGTTAATAATACAAAACCTACCCTGGAGTCAAGTACTGCAGAATGAAGTCAGGACCCTTATAGGATAAACATATTATCCTCATACAAGCTGCAGAATGTGGGTATTGGAAAAATTAAATGCACTTGAATAGCTTTGCAGATACATATCTCTGTCTCCATAAAACCTACTGACAGTGAGCAAACACAAGAGCTTGGCAGTTGTCCTGCTTGGTTTAATTGCCTTTGGTGGGTTTAATATCCATCACCTTCTTAAAATCCCTGTGTCAACAATCCTGGCATCTTCTTGCCCTGACGACTTTGGGGTCACAGATGTGCCAGTACCCACAGAACCTCCTGCATCCACGCGAGCCACCCAACATGCTTAGATTTTTCTGAGGAATCCATCCAGCTGTGCTTTTAAAAAATTATTATTTATTTAGCCCTTGTGGGAGGGCGAGGGGGGCATTACATATCTGCCCTGGCTTTCTCTGAGACCACTCAGTCATCCCTCCCCCCACCCTTCCCTGTGAGAGCAGTGAGGCCCTGGCACAGGGTGCCCAGAGCAGCTGTGGCTGCCCCTGGATCCCTGGCAGTGTCCAAGGCCAGGTTGGACGGGGCTTGGAGCACCCTGGGGTAGGGGAAGGTGTCCCTGCCCATGGCAGGGGGTGGAACAAGACGGTCTTTCACATCCCTTTAAAGGACTTTAAGGTCCCTCCAGCCCAAACCACTCTGATTCTGTGATGAGAACATCAGCTTTTCCTCGGACCCCTCTTGTTCCACCAAACCATCATTTGAAGGCATCTCCCCGTTCTCTGGAGAAAACTTCCCCACTTCCACGAAAAGCTACTAATACAGATAATACTAATATTAATAAGTCTCACCTGCATTAGCAGAAGATAATGCTTCAAGCCTTCTCTCTAGGAGGACCGAGCTCCTCCTGGCATTCCAGCTGATGACCAGTGCAATCCATCTGGGACCACAGATTGCTCCCAGCAGCAGCTGGGAGTCAGCTGGAGGGATTGGGTCTGGCTGTGGCAGCTCACAGCCGATCAGCCTTATCTACAATTTTTCCCCAAAGTGAAGGAAGTGATCAGGAAGCTGCGGCAGCCTTGGGATTCCCCCTAGCCATGGCTGGGGAGTGATGCTGCAGGCTGGGAGGTGACTGGGAAGGAAGCCTGGCTGCATGGCCCTTCCCTGGGGAAAAAAGTAGAAAACGCAGGAATAACGGGAACCATTTGAGATTATTTTAACTGTCAGATATCAGAAGCAAAGTAAAATGCCCAAATGAGCTGACAGCAGCTCAATTTGATTCATGCCATGAACTGACTTAGAGCCCAAATTTTTCAAAGGCTGATAATTGCCTCGGAACTGATTTTGTACCAAGATACTTTATCACACTTGTGTATTTGGTGTGGGTTTTTTAGAAGTAATCTATGTCAAAGTTAAACAGACTTTATTAGAAGACACATGTTCCCTGTCCTTCTCTGGCTGGGTGTTCCTTTTGGGTAAATCACGGTGAGATGAAGGAATTGTTCCTTATTTAACTGGGAAGCCTCGCTCTGTTTCATGGGTTGCAGGTGCCCTCTCCCACTGGACCTTGGTCACACCCTGTTCCAGCCCATCTGCTCCCCAGTTTCCCCATCCTCTGAAATGCTACCTGCAGTATTTTCCTACCTAACCCAAGAAAAAGAACACTTGTGAAGCATCTGATATAAAAGGATTTCTCTCAATCCTGGAAAAGTGCTATTTTTCACAGAGTAGCTGACTCCAGCTAACCTGTGTTACAAACCCTTAAAGAAATGGACATCAGTACACTCCAAGCCCCAAATTCACAGAATCAAAGAATCCATACTGACACCTTCAAACATGACTGTAATTAAAGTAATATGTATATGTAGAAATAAAATGTCAATTTTTCGGCTGCCTCCTCAATGCTGAAACTTTATCTAGGTGTATTTTTAGGTCTTTCACAGGTTAGTGGGGAATGTAATTATAGGTTTGTAATCTTATGTAATACAGGATTAGTCCACCCTGCTGGTAGCATCTTGAATAAAAACAGGGAAAAGGGGGGGGAAAGCTAGTTTTATTGTTCCACACTCCCCAGCACATTCAGTTGTTGTGAAAGGGACTGGTTTGACAGCGGCGTGATCCCCAAACCAGGCGTGACCCAGGGTTGGTGCCACTGACAAAACAAGGGAGGGTGATGGCACTTACAGCAGAATGTGTGTTCTTTCATCTGAAATAAATTTAGTCTTTAGTGAAAGACTAAATTAAGTTTCACTCTTGCCTGGATTGGGCTGTTTGGTCCCTGAAACACCTGTGGGAATTTTATGGATGCTCATGTGCTCCCTGCGTGCTGGGTGCCAATAGGGGACAGTGTGCTCTGCATGTCAAACCCCCTTTTCATTGTCATCTAGAGTTGTCCATTTCTGCATTAATTTTAGGATTATTTTACAGGGCTGAACCACCCTTGAGATCTGGTCTCTCGCTTACTTTACAAAATTATAATTAAAAAATCACATTTCNAGGCCAGTGTCTCTGCACGCTCCCCATTCTTCCCTTCCCAAGAGGGCAGCGAGTAAGTCAGCAGCACCTGATCTCCCAAATCACCCCAGTAGTTCTGAAAAAGCCCAAACACATCTTTGCTCCCTAACCTGTGGTGGGGAAAGGAGGGGGAAATGGAATTTTATACAGACTTCACCTGAAACGACAGGACAAGGGGGAATGACTTCCCGCTGCCAGAGGGCAGGGTTAGACTGCATATGAGGAAGAAGTTCTTGGCTGTGAGGGTGGGCAGGCCCTGGCACAGGGTGCCCACGGAAGCTGTGGCTGACCCTGGACCCCTGGCAGTGCCCAAGGCCAGGCTGGACAGGGCTTGGAGCAGCCTGGGACAGTGGAAGGTGTCCCTGCCCATGGCAGGGCGTGGAACCAGATGGTCCTTAGGGTCTCTCCCAGCCCAAACCATTCAGTGACTCTGTAGAAACTGCTCTTGGGTGGGGATTTCTGAGGTGGAGACCACCATAAATCAGAGGTATTTTGCAGGAAAGCAAAATGATCACAGCATGTCATCACGACTGTCTCTATGTGCCATGAAAAGGAGCGCTTCATGCATAGCTTGCAGTGGAGAATGCGTTAAAACAGGAGGTTGAACCTGAGTTAATTTTTCATCAAGTGTTATAGATTGACCGGTGAGGTGAAGGTGGGGTCATCTTGGAAACGGCTCCAGCACATCAACCCTGCTTGAACGCGTGAGTTTTAATGGCTTAATTCACCCTTCAGTTGCACGGACCAACTCCAGCCAGGTGGGAGATGCACAACTATTTCCCTCTCTCATACTGTTCATCACCGGGGAGAAAACCCCCCAAACTTGCACTGAATCCAAACAGTTTTATGTTTAGCAGAGACCCAGAACCTCCTGGGTAACCTGCCCTCGATAAGAAAGCAGAACCCCCAAAAATGATCAAAATTTTGGGTCCACTGTAGAGGGAGCTCATCGCTGAGGCCGATACCTGCTCATGCAGAGCTGGCTGCTGACGTCTTCCCAATAAACATTTAAACACAGGCCGAGCACACACGGATCCAGGGACTGCTGTAATTCATTAAACAAATGTTGGGTTTAATAGCCCCGCGTCCAAAGCTGGTGCCATGGATGCGCTCAGCTGTGAAATATGCTGTAGAAGTCATTCGTTCGCAAAGGGGTCTAGAAATCTGCTTCCTATTAACGTAAACAGGGTTTACTGCAGAAATATCTCCGGGATCACATTTTTCTCTCAATTATCCCTTCTCAGTGGGATTCCTCGAGGTTTGCGCCGGGTAACTGAGATGTGTCTAAGCTGGGGGGTTTGGAGCTGGGGTTTGTTTTGATCCATTAAGCTTGTATCTCGCCGCAGTGATGTAATTCCCCCAGTCTGAGACACTTTATAAACATTAATGGGTTTGTTTTCACAGTCCCGAGGGATGCGCAGCACAGGAAGGTCGCCAGGACCATTTTACCCACACAGAAAGAGAGATGGGGAAATGTGGCACTGCAGCATCACGGGGGAGGAACAGAATATTCACTCAAATTTTTAATCTGTCCATCCTTAGCTCTGTTTAATTCAGTTTTAATAACTTATAAGTTAATAACTTTTAAGTTAACAAGTTATTACAGCAGTGCCACTTCAGCAAGGTTTGCATTAAGATGCTGCTATATATCCCAGCTGAGGAAGGAAAGAGTTGGTCTCCGTATTTTGTGAGTGAGAAGGGGAGAAATGCAGCTATAAATACACAAATTATATTGTGACCTTTGCAGAGGGAAAAAAATTGTAGATACTAACAACTTTGTTGGGAATTACTACTAACTTTGATGGGATTTACTTTTCGGAGATGTGCTGGAAGAGACTGTGAAAAATGGGCCATGCCGTGCTTTCCCTGGGGATTGCTGCTGGAGTTGCTGGTCTCTTGGACTGGATTTTCTTGGTGATAAATGGCCATACAGATGCCTCTGGTGATATTTGAAAGGGGCCAGTTGGAAGCTGGCCCTACAGTGTGCCAGGGCACAACAAACCTGAGGCATGGATCAAAAATCCCGCTTAGGAGATCTTTTTCCCATCACAGAAGGTCTGTTTTCGAGGATGTGCTGACAGAAGCTGGTGATACTCACAGCCCTTTCAGCTGGGAATTGTTCCTGCAAACAGAGATACATGGAGCAGATGAGAAATTAATGTAAATATACAGACAGAAGGCAATTTTTTTGGAGGAAGTGAGGCAGAGGCAGATAAAAAGCGATCAGCAGAATTTACATAAGCCTTCCCCATCACAGAGGTCATCATTCTGCAGGATGACACATGGAAATTCATTTTTATTAAATTCTGGATGATTATTTAATTGGAAAAAGAAGGCTTTAATTGAATCAAGTCAAAGGGCCCTATTAGATTACGTTCAACCTTAACACAGAAGGCTTTTCCCATTTAGTTAAACTGGTTCCTTTGCATACTGTACATATTAAACTATAAAAAGTGGTAATCTGAATAGCAAATTAAAGGGTTTGGAAGGCCTGAATGGTACTCATGTGCTTCTCAGCCCTTTTTCATCTTCTAAATCTTCTCATATTCCCTTCACTCCTTAGGTTGCAACAAGAGCAAAAATGAAGGGTAGAACTCTCAAATCTTCCTCCATCCATGTTTATTCCGCTGACATACTCTTGAGGAATAGCCTGCCTGGATGTGATGACACTATTAGAACATGCTGCCCAAGATTGAGGGTGTTTTCCAGGTTTTCAAGGCTCCCCTTGCAGCACCTGAACAGATATTGAGTGTAGTAAGGTTGAATGAAGATTTGTGACTTACTGGCATTGACTCAGGTTTCCCTTATGTCCTTAGGAAATATTCCCAATCTCTTTATGCCTCATCTACATGGCCAGGGACTTCCATCCCCTGGGGGCACAGACTGCCTGCAGAGCTGTCAACCTCCTGGTAAAAGCTGGAATAAAAAAAAAATTTAAAAATCATCAAAGCAATTTTGGGAAATAATATGTTTCTAATTTTGGGACTTTATTAGCTTTCCATTTCCATTTTTTCTTAATTTAAAACTAATGGGAGAAAGGGAATGAGGCACAATTCATTTCCTAAAGTTTCATTTCATCCCAATTTTGAGGTTTCCAGCAAAGGCTTGGCCTTCTGACTGGGAGCTGGTACAACCCAGCTGGGTTGGGAATGCCCCATCCTTGTGCCTTTTCCTCTGGCTCATATTGCTGGATTGCTGTGACACTCTGTGCTCCTTCCAGGCGGAAGCTCAGAGAAATCAAATTCTGTTCTGAGAGACTGAAATCAATTTTAATGGATCCAGCTGTTCCCCAGTAAGCATAGGAGGAGGCATGGGAAAGGGAAGAAAATATTCCAAGATATCTTCAGGGAGTTTCAGGAGGACTTGAAAGTAGTAAGGGAAGTTTTTAAAGTGAGGTTTTTAATTTACCCATGAGGCCACAGCCAACTTTAGGACACATTTTTTAAATAATCACGTGCTAATGTAGAAATTCTCTTCGTCAGTAAGTTTTAAAAATCCAGCTCTGACAGTGCAGCAACTCAACCAGTCTATTATTACGGTTAGATTGAGTAAGAAACATCATTTGGAATTTCCCTCAGCAGCTAAATGTGTTCTTGGAAGGTTCAAATTAGCTTTAACCTGATTTTTTTATGATAAAAATAATGTGCCGGTACTTTAATGCCAAGTTCCTTTTTGCTGAAGCTTTACTTTTATTCAAGCGCAATGAGTGAGTTTTGCATATACGGTACTGGGATTGCACGCTCAGGTTATCTGGTTACATACATAATTCTCTCATTTGCAAACACAGTCTGCAGCACATACTCATGCAAATTAGGTATGAAACTGGGCATTTATCTTGATTAGAATTCAGTTTCTTTATGTACTTAAAGAACTTTATCTCATTCGGGGATGGCTGCAGAGATGATGGAGAAAGAATTTCAAAAATTGCACTTATTCTCCTTGAGGGTTGTTTGTTGGCCATCCGGGAATTCATTACGGAAAACGGACCTTTCCACTGATATTCTGAGTGCCCTGTCCCAGCACGCAGGCTGGGATGAAGACACTGCTGGAAACCCTCAGTCAGAAATAACTGTCCCTTGCAAAAACCACTGTACCATTTCACTGAATAAATACTAGATTCTCTCTGTTTTACAATATCCAGATGGATTGATCCAGATGGATGTAAGGTCTAGATGCCACTTGACAAGAACTTGATCCTTTTGACTCGTGGAGAGTTGGTTATATCCAGGATCCAGATCAGACCTGAGGTTTTTGGGGATCCAGGCTGCTCTTGTTGATGTTTTCAGCAGACTGACACAGCTGATTTACCCCATTTCTGTCCCCACAAGCTGCCTGGGGACTCTGCACACCAAACCCTCTGCTCCTGCAGAGCCCCATCCCCGCAGTCCCTGGATGTGTGGGATGCTGATGTGCTCCCGCTTTACTTCATCCCAAGCCTCTCCTGGAGCCATCCCTGCAGCTCTCAGGAACGGGAGTCCTTTTCTATCCTTTCTACTGCATTTTGAATCAGGGCTCTGCAGTGCCGGCAGTGCTGTATAAGGACACCCTGAAGTTCAAAGAACTGCCCCAAATTCTCAGCTTGTTCAGCCAAAAGCCTGAATTTAGGAAAATATCAGAGGGTTTAGCAAATTGTGCAGGGCTGTTTCTCGCCCTTTCCTTATGGCTCATGATTTTCTCTGACTTTCCCCTTAG